>QFEI01000517.1:26935-38646 GCA_003316145.1 Neoboletus magnificus | reverse complement strand
AGACAGATTCTGTGTGCTACACTCATCGTTCGTTCGACCCCTCACCGTGTCGCACCCAAGCCAAGTCTCGAGGTCTTGATGATGGCCGTCAGCGGGGCCTCGATGCTCACCGACGCCGCCCCTCCGATCCGGTCCCCCTCTGACCACCCCATCGAAGCCAACATCTTAAACCCGATATTACTCTCCCCAATCTTGGGCGCCGCCTTGCCCACCTCGTCCCCATCCCTCGCTCTCGGCGTCCCTCCCCCTCCCCTTCCCCGTCCTCGCCCCCGCCCAGACCGCCCCCCACCACCCCGCTTGACCAACGCCCTCACCTTGCCCTCATTCACACCACCCACGCCCGTCCGACCCATCTTGAACAACACCGTGTACCTCCTCTCTCCACGCCCATTACTCACGCTCTTCACCCCAAACGCACGCGCCATCTCGTGCACCCGCTTGCGCATCTCCTTGTCCATCGGCGGCAACGCCATACTCTGGCGCCCACCGACGTCCTCGACGAACCGTCTCAGCTGCGCTTCGAGCGAGTTCATGTCGACGATCGCGCCAGGGGCGATGGTGAGCATCTCACCCGGCTCGAGACGCGCCGCCGCGCGCATGGCTTTGCGAGACGTGTGCGTGTGTCCGTTGGGTTTGGCGTCGGCGCTGAGAGGGTCCAGGGCCGCGAGGAGACGCGCAGTCTGCTGCTGCTGCTTGTGCTCCGCTTTCTTGGCGCGGTCTTTGGCCCACTGGGCTTCCAGTTCGGCAGCAAAGTATCCCGTGAATTGTTTGCCTTTGCCCTTCTTCTTCTCTGCGCAGTTACGTGATGTGGGTTGAGCTCAGACGTGACGAAAAAAAAAAGAACGCAAGACGTACTCTTCTTGTTGACGGGCGTCGTGAACTCTGGGTTATCCAGGGACGTTTCCACGTTCCATTCGTGAACAGGGCCTCCTGTCTCTCTCTCTTTGCGGTCATAACCAGCGAGAACCTGACTGTTCTTTTCGATGAGGTCCTGATCGTTCCAATCGCATGAGACACATGAAGTCGATAACCGACAACCAACTCGCAACTCACGTGGATGTGCGCCAAAAAACGTTCGTCGTCTGCACCGCGCGTGAAAGGTAAGACCTGGTGCGTGTCCTCGTCGTCCTCGTCCTGGACGGTTTTTGCATGTCGGCCACGACTTTGTTCACGCACCTTGCGCAAGCGTGCTTGGAAACTCGATCCAGGACTCAGCTCGTCGTCGTCGGAATCTTCAGAGAGCTCTTCGTCGCCTTCAGATTCACCGATGAGAATCTTTTCTTCAGTATTAAACTCCTCCTCCTCCTCCTCCTCCTCCTCCTCCTCCTCTTCTTCTTCTTCTTCTTCATCGCTAAGCTCGGAATCAGAGCTCCCTTCAGGTCCACCTTCGCTCTCCTCGTCTTCCTGCCGGATCCGTGCCTCGTCCTCGATATCGTCCATGGTCACGAACCGCGACCCTTCCGCACTCATACTCTTCACGAATCCCTGCATCGCAGCCACGTCTATATCCAGATCCGGATCGACTTCCATCCCTCCGAGACCGTCCGACGCTGCATCCGTCCCATCGTTCCTATCGCCTTCGTCCCCGCCCTCGCTATCCTCATCTTCATCATCATTTTCATCCCCGGTGCCCCAATCCACATCCGAGTCCCCTCTCCGTCTCGTTTCCCACTTCGGATGCTGTCTCTCTCTCACATCTTCCTCCCTCAATCTCGCCTCCGACATCATCGCCCCATACGCCTTAAACCCCATCCGACTTGGCTTGTTCTGGCGCTGGAACCGTACCTCCTTGCGCAGCGGATGTTCAAGTGAGGAAGCGGACGTAAAAGTGGAGGCGGTGGGCCCAAGTGTGAGCGAGGCGAGGGAGAGCTGAAAGTCCTCCCCAACCTCACCTTCAAGACCTGCACCCGTCGTTCCTGTTCCGTCGTGATCACTGACAGGCATTGGACCATCGTCGTCCTCGCGAACTGGGCTTCTTAGCCCATCCGTCGAGAGAGAGCTTCGCGTCAACGTGGACGTCTTGGGCAGCTTGACGCGAGGGACGGCAGGAATAGGCGAGGCGCGTCCTGAACGTGGATGTGGGGCGACGTAGACGATCCGTTCTTCGTCTTGGTCACCGAGGGTCTCGCCGTGACCTATTCGATCGACAAGAACGACGTCGCTTGTAGAACGGCCGGCGAAAGGACGCGCGGGTGTGGTGTCTACGACGAAGAGTGGATGGGGGTCGTCATGAGGAGGTGCAGAGGGATGCAGAGAGATATCGTCAGTAGGTCCAGATGCAGGATGTGTCTCTGGTGCTGTATATAAAGATGGTTCTTCCACGGACACATTGAGTGATGCGTCGGATGAGCGAGGTACTTCCTCCTCGACGACAATTGGTTCTCGGACATGTGAGAAAGAATCATGGCGAGACGGGTTTGAAATCTCGATAGATGGTTTGGGATCAAGTGAATCATTGAGCGTAAGTGATGCTGATAACGATGCCGTCTGTTGCACACCAACAACCTCTATGGTGCTCGACACCTGGTTCGTGTCTTTGATCTGGTTATATACACCAGTGAACACCTCCTGGATGATGTCATCCTGAGAAGATCCCAGTGGTTCCGCAGCGTCGACCTTGGCACGCATCGCGGCCAAATCTGTGAAATCGACCTCCTCGATCTCTTCTTGATCGTCGTGAGTGTCTTGGTCCATCGTCGTGATACCGTGGGCGATGGCATCGATCTCTGCGCGGACCTGGGCCAGGTCTACAAAGTCGATTTCTTCGAGCGCATCCTGAGCGTGACTTTGTGATTTCGAGTCCGAAGCGTGGAACAGCTGAGCGATGTGATCAGTAGTGGGGACGTGAGACGTCTCCGTCGTATCTAGTACCGAGACACCGCGACAGTCGATCAGCACTCGGTCACTCGACGAGAAAAAAAGGGGGGATGGGGACAGAAAATAAGAAAATATAAGGATATGAGATCACTCACCAGCGGCTTGCGACGTCGACGCAGGTTTCAACACCTCCTCCGGTTGCTGGAACAAAAACGGCGTCAACGTCGCCCGCACGAACTTGACAGGCCGTAGGAGCGGACGCTCGGAATACAACAAATCGGAGAGGGAGGCGTCTTTCCCGATCCTGGAACCGAGACCGACATCACCAAAATGGGGTGGTTCTCGTCCTCTGCCCCGTCCTCTGCCTCTGCCTCTGCCTCTACCCCACCCACGTCCCGTCCCCATCCCTCTCGGCGTTGATTCGCCTCGTCGGGGACTGTCCCTCCCCTTCAAAGGCGTCCCAGCGCCCGACCTCGACCTGGGTGTCCCACCCCTCCCAGGCCCACTCCCTCTATTCACATTCCTGCTCCCGCTCGCGTCTGTGGAATTATGTATGTGTGTCAAAGATAAGGAACGATCCTACTCAAACGAAAACATGGAGTGGGCGTGGAACGAACCGCCCGAGACTTACCCGGTACATTCGGCGGCTCCGCCCACTGCTGTATCATCGCGTCAAACTCCGCGTTCGGATTGGTATAGGGATGGCGAGGAGCACGACTAGCGGGGGCCGTCGCTAGTACGACTGGTGCGATGGTGGTGGGAACACCATCTGGTCCTCCCCGGCCCCGACCGCGACCACGACCACGATGGTAGTTGTTGTTCTTGTGCTTATGTCTTCTAGGCATTCAAAGGTACAGCGGAAGGAGTGGGGTAGACACAACGAGTTCGATGTTGAGATAAGTGAACGGCGAATCTATGATGTGACTCTTCTACGTGTTCGGGTTATGGCGGGCCGTGATCGCCTTATAGCCGGCCAATGCCGCCGAATTCCGAGTTTCAATGCATGGAATAACTCACAGCTTGTAAATTTCCTCGATTCAAGATACATAATGGTGTATATATACAACAGGGTGGTTTCAAGTGACTGAACCCGTGTTGTCGTGGCATAGAACGGACGACTAAAATCAATGAACAATACTTACAGAGAAATCAACATCTATGATCACATGCGTAAAGGGCAGGACCAGTTGTTGTAGATTGAAACTCTTGCCCACACGAAAGGGGCAACTGCCGACCAAGCACATCAAGCCTGAAGGAGGTCCTCTGCCTTCTTCGATCGCCGTGCTATCCCACATTTGAACGGTTTAACATGACTGCAAACCTAATCGTTAGCAATCCACACCGGACACAACTCGATAAACCAACCGGATAGTACCCTCCACGGCATCATACCTCGGGACGCACTCCACACTATTTTCGATACCTCTCGACACATTCAACGTCGCCAGCGCCGTCGCGATCGTCGTAAAGATCGTCAACTCCGCCAATTTCGCGCCCGGGCACACGCGCCTTCCGTACCCGAAACAGACCTCGCGCGGGTCGAGTTGTTGGTGCTCACCAAGGAACCTCTCTGGGTCGAATACATCTGGATTGGGATATGTCTCTGGGTCAGATAGGATAAACCTACATCAAGCATTTCATGTGAGGTCTCAAGCCGACGCCACTCTCAGCAGGTCACGAACCAGATGTTCAAGAGGAGATGTGTCCCTTTGGGAATCAGGTATCCCTCGTAGATGGTATCCTGTGTGGTGACATGGATTGCTATCGTCACATACATCAGTACACTCCAGTCAGACCAGGAATGCACAGCGAAGATACATACCAAATGCAACCACCATATGCCACCGAAAAAGTTCCAAACAGATCGCGTTCACGTACGGAAGCGCATCACGATCCTCAAAAGTCGGAAGTCTCTCGTGCCCGACGACAGCATCAATTTCTGCTTGTGCCTTTTTCATAACTTCTGGGTATATTGTCATGGCAAGGAAAAATGCAGAGATTGTAGACGGGGTCTGTCACCATGTTTTCAGTGTCATTCGCTTATCGAGGAAAAAATCCAACTCACGGTTTCTGCTCCACCTGAAAACCATAGAGTCACGATCGACGTGAGTTCAACCGTCTTAAGAGCGATATCCCGAAATCATACCCAGGTACATGGAAAAAGAAGCCCATTTCAAAATTTCTTCATCCTCAGGAGTAACACCCTCCTGAAGCAGCCGCGACGTGAACGATGGCGCAGCATCTCCCTTTGCCTAAGCCGACGTCAGCTTACTAATGCCATGAACAGCAAAACATACCAGGTGCTCCAAAACGAACTTGTGTGGCGTATCCGCTGTCTCGGTCACCATTTTTCGCCATTGTTTTGCATCCTTGTGGAATCCACATCCAGGGAACCATTCAGGTAAGTATCGCACTAACCGAGTCCTTCAATCAATTGAAATGGATCGAGGAGAGTCGTAAAACGTACGAATAGGAAGTATGTCAACTATAAACAGTCCCGGCGTCAAGACCACCGACAGGTTGTGCATAGCTTTGTTAGCCATCTCTATGAGTGGATCGACATCTTCCTTGACGTTGTAACCATGCGAGATCTTCAAGATCAGAGTGCCAGCCATTCTGCCCAGTATACGCCACATTAGCATGATCGTCCAGAAAACAATCAGTGCCACACCTATGACAATGAGCAATCAAATCATCAGGGTTCTCCAGCACATTGCGTATGAACTGTTTCACCCCCGCTTCTTCAGCAGGGTAGAACGCCTCTAGGCTACTCTTCGTGCCAATCTGTTGGTGAAAAAACTTGCGATGTTTTCGGTATGTGTCGCCATATTGTACGAAAGCCATCATATCACGCCAACCGACGAGGTCACAGGCCATTGTAAAGTGTACCGTGTCGGACGTGATGGCACTCTTCTTCTCTAGTAGATCTCTTGCCACCTTGTGGGAGTTGAGAACGACGTATTGTGTGCCCATCAAGTTGAGGGAGATGATGGGGCCTGAAATAAAATGAGTGACCTATGCGGTTTGTGTGAAGCACATATGTACTTGCCATATTTCTTGCTCATAGCTCCCAACGTTTTGTACGGAGCGTCTTTCGGAAAATCGAGCAGATTGCCAATGAGCGGCCATCCAGAGGGCCCAGGCGGGAGCCGATTCCTCTTTCCCCAGATAAATCGACCAGCAAGATGTAGTGCCAAACCTAAAAGGCAGACATAAAGTACTTGTTGAGTCCCCATGATTCGACGACCCGATGAAGCTGTTTTGCAAGAGAGGCTCAGCAGCTAGGTATGACCGACGCCATGTCCTGGAGTTCAAACAATATTTATATCATACAGTTCCCGAGTCTAAAGGCGTAATGATAGGGTCAGAACGCTGACAACAGCGCTAGCACAGGTGGCTGATCTGCTAGATGGCCCTTTCCTTCAACCGGACACTGAATCTACAAGGCACTGTTACTTGGCTCCAGTTGCAAAGCGTTTCATAGTGACAGCCTCGTCCAGTTTTCTCGAGGTAGGCAGGTTTACATGTGTGACGTCGGAGGAAAAAAGCGACTAGCATGTGGGGATCTCCAAACATCTCGGTAGTTGACGCGCGGTGTCCCTTGCACCGCAATACTGCGCAATGGAGGTAATTCGTGACCACTTTGCCATAATCGTCACAATTAAACACGAAGTTTGTGCCTAGTATGTATGGTCATTGGTGCAGGTGTCGGTGGCATGCGGGACATGTCAGAAGATAGTTGTATCACCATAGGCCTGCATGGTGTTTGGGGAAGCTTTTGACGAGTTTCAATAACCGTTCGACAGGGAGCCCACAATATGGTGGGTAAATTCAGAGCGTGGTCCGCGCCCAAGTTATCGTCCGGAAACCATTTTGCAGCAGCTTCGCTCCCCGGAATCTGTCCCTCGCCCTGAGTAAGTAACTTGGGTCGTCTTCGGGGTCCAAGGTATCTCAGAGGGCGGGAGAACGAGGCCATGGGCCGGCCGACCTGGGCATATTCGTGAGCTAAGACTCGGATTGCTGTTGGGCCTCCAGTCCTTCTAGACTCCGGGTCGTATCTCGATCCGTCGGCGAGACCCGAGGCGAATCCGGTTTGGTATCGACCGCTGTCACACATCCCTTGGCGTATCTGAGCTGATCACGGTCAGTTCACGCGAATCGGTGATCGTGCTGACTCGAACGTACTCCAGCGCCGCCGCCCCCCCTCGCTGAGCAAGCAACTTCTGTATGGCATGTGCTAACTTAGCGACTCAGGTTCTGATGGCTGCGAGCAGGTGTCGAGATGACTAGTTGGAGCGGAGTCGTTGGCCCTAAATTTACCTGCTTTTGTGCCGCCCTCCAATCCCCATCCACATGCAGCATAATACGATCCCGCAGTATTTCGCGATCGCTATCAAGTGATAATGCGTGTTGTCCACGCATTACAAGCACATGGTAGGAGTGCCAATCGACCCGCGTGAACGTAGCCGAGGGGTCTTCGCAGTCAACCTGCGGACAGACAGAGGTTCAACGATGGCACTGCAACTGGCGGGCAACCAGATTACTCCATTCATCACCAACAAACTCAGGCAAAGATTCGGTCGAATGAAACGTCACACGAACCAATACACTATAAGTGATACGTGGCGCAGTCACCATTCAGAACGTCCTGCTCGAACAACAACACACGCCTTCGATTCGAGATACACTGCAGAGCTCGACGCAGCACATCCTCGGCCTCAGAGACCGAATCAGTTATCAGAATGTGCATCCAAGCGTGGTGGAGCGCGCGCGTCAGCAACCGACGGCCCCCACCGCAGTCCCCACCACATTGACCTGCTGCAATGCAGCCAATACAGTAAGTCACTTCGAGGAACTGGGTAGTGGTCCTGACTGGTCCTGACCATCGGCTGACACTAGCCGTTTCGCTGAATTGAACCGCATCGGACGATACAAAGGAACGCTTCATTAAAACCGAAACAGTATTATAGACGCGCGTGAACACGCGGGGACGACAAATCGAGGCGGCTCGGAGGGGCTTGCACTCGAAGACTCAGGCAGACTGCTTCTTCGCTATCGACTCGCACACAGAGAGCAAGGAAACAGGTCGTCCACAACAGACAACCCAGACAGCTTTCGACACGTCTTGGATTCGATGCATGACATAAATTCAACCTTTCCCTAAATTAAAACAATAAAGTAAACGAGACAAACGTCGACAAGTGTCCATGGCGATGTAAAAATGGCATGGTGACGGCGTTTGAGGGCCCTACAAAAAACACACTACTACCATAGCGGGAATAACTCGAGGGTTAGCATTGGACCTAATTGACATCGAGATCAGAAAACATCATTCTGCTCTAGCTAGTGGAGGTGGCGGGAAGAAGAAATGCTCGCTTTCTCGCAGACCTCATCCGTACGCCGCTTCGTGGCTCCGCTTACGTAGGATACCATTATTCTCCCAATCAATAGTACAGCCTAGTCTCATATAAACACGTAGCGAGACTAAAGAACTAGGGTTGCACAGCAGCCACTGATATTATGGTAAATACAAAGGACGGGTGAGATAGATATGAAGAAAGGAGATAACGGAAATCATAGGTAAATATCATAGGTCAATGACTCTGCCCACAGCCTCCTTTCACATCTAAACAGACCTACGAAACTCATAAATAATAATACACACGGCGTGTCCACTGTGAAGAGTATTCATTAAACCCCCTTCGTGCCCACCAAGATCGGCTGGGATCAGCCATGGAGAAGATCCTCTGCCTTCTTTGATCGCTGCACGATCCTACACTTGAACGGCTTGACATGACTGCAAAGCCCCATTGTCAGCAAATCCACACTGGAAACAACTTGATAAACACACCGTATGGTACCGTCCGTGGCGTCATACCTCGGGATGCACTCCACGCCATTCTCAATACATCTCGACACATCCAACGTCGCCAGTGCCATCGCGACACATATAAATATAGACGACTCTGCTAGCTTCGCGCCCGGACATGAACGCCTTCCGTACCCGAAACACACTTCACGTGGGTCGAGCTGCTGACGCTCGCCGAGGAACCTCTCTGGGTCGAATACATCTGGATTGGGATATGTCTCTGGGTCAGATAGGATAAACCTACATCAAGCATTTCATGTGAGGTCTCAAGCCGACGCCACTCTCAGCAGGTCACGAACCAAATGTTCAAGAGGAGATGTGTCCCTTTGGGAATCAGGTATCCCTCGTAGATGGTATCCTCTGTGGTGACATGGATTGCTAGTGTCACATAAGTACATTCGGGTCAGACCAGAAATGTACATGCGCGAAGATAGGAACCACGTACCAATTGAAGATACCACATGCCACCGCAGAAGTTCCATGCAGATCGCATTCACGTACGGAAGGGCATCACGATCCTCAAAAGTCGGAAGTCTCTCGTGCCCAACAACAGCATCAATTTCCGCCTGCGCTTTTTTCAGGACGTCTGGGTATATTGTCATGGCAAGGAAAAGTGCGGATACTGCAGACGGTGTCTGTTGCCGCGCTTTTCAGTGCCATTCTCTTGTCGATGAAAAAAGACCCAGCTCACGGTTTCTGATCCACCTGAAACGTTATAGAATAACGATTGACGTAAGTTCAACTGTTTCAGGAGCGATATCCCAAAACTATACCCAGGTACATGGAAAAAGCAGTCCATTTCAGAATTTTTTCATCCTCAGGAGTAATACCCTCCTGAAGCGACCGTGACGTGAACGATGGAGCAGCATCCCCTTTCGCCTAAGTGGACATTAGCTTACTAACACCACGGACTAGAGGAGAAAAACATACCAGGTGTTCCAATACAAACGCATGTGGCGTGTCCGCTGCCTCGGTCACCATTTTTCGCCATTGTTTTGCGTCTTTGTGGAATCCACCCCCAGGGAACCACTCAGGCAGGTATCGCACTATCCGAACCACTCAAACTACCGAAACAGGTCAAAAAGAGTCGCAAAACGTACAGACCGGAAGCATATCGACTAGAAACCGTCCCGGTATCAGGACCACCGAGAAGTTATCCATAGCTTTGTTAGCCATCTCTACGAGCGGATCGCCATCTTCCTTGATGGTATAGCCATGCGAGATCTTCAAAATCACAGCGGCGGCCATTCTGCCCAATATACGTCACATTAGCATGATCATCTAGAAAACAATCAGTGCCACACCTATGACAATGAGCAATCAAATCATCAGGGTTCTCCAGCACATTGCGTATGAACTGTTTCACCCCCGCTTCTTCAGCAGGGTAGAACGCCTCTAGGCTACTCTTCGTGCCAATATGTTGGTGAAAGAACTTGCGATGTTTTCGGTGCGTATCGCCATATTGTACGAAAGCCATCAGATCACGCCAACCGACGAGGTCACGGGCCATTGTAAAGTGTGGCCGGTTGGACGTGATGGCACTCTTCTTCTCTAGTAGATCTCTTGCCACCTTGTGGGAGTTGAGAACGACGTATTGTGTGCCTATCAAGTTGAGGGAAATGATGGGACCTGGAATAAAATGAGTGACCTATGCGGTTTGTGTGAAGCACATATGTACTTGCCATATTTCTTGCTCATAGCCCCCAACGTTTTGTACGGAGCGTCTTTCGGAAAATCGAGCAGATTGCCAATGAGCGGCCACCCAGAAGGCCCAGGCGGGAGCGGGGTCCTCTCCCTCCAGAAAAATCGCCCGACGAGATACAGTGCCAAACCTAAAAGGCAGACATCAAAGACATAGATCACCATGATCGTAACCCGATGGTGCGGTTTTGCACGAAACGCTCAGCAGCTGAATACGACCGATACCACGTCCTGGAATTCAAACAACCTTTATATCATTCAATTCCTGAGTTTGAATGCGTTATGACAGAGTCAAAACGCTGACAACTGCGCTGGGATCGGTGGCTGATTTGGTTTGAGATGCGGCCCTATCGTTACGACCAGATAACTGGCACTGTCGTCGGCTGCAGTTACGTTTCAGAATCACACCCTCGTCCCACTGTTCTCGAGACAAGCAGGTACGCCCGTGTGACACCGTGGTAAGAAAGAGTGTAGCTGGCATTTGGGGGTCTCCGAACGCCTCGGTAGTGATGCCCGGGTGACCCTTGTAGCACGATGCTACTTGTTGCCATAACGCTGCGTACTGGAGGTACTAGCACGTTTCGCGACCGATTTGCTATAATTTGCTATAATTGTCGCAATTAGGCGTGTTGTGCCTAGTGCGTAGGTGTAAATGACAGCGGCATATGGTCAGAAGCGAAGCGGGCAGCATCTGCAAAAAAGGAATTTCGCTGTAACACACTCAGATCACCAACACGGTGTGTAACATTATCATTTGACAACTATACCGTAGACCTTGGAGAGCTGTGATTGGAGGACGTAGTAAAAATTCCAAAAAATATGTTGGCCGCCAGTCCTAAATATTCAAGCTAATCGCGTTGTGCCAGTCAATGTTTGCGCCACGTTTTCAACAGCGCATTGTGTAATGGATCCAGTCACATACCGAACAATGTTTTTCTATATGATAGGTACACAGCACAAACGAGCTCAATGATTGGTAGTGTAAGTAATACAATCAGTACTACAAAAACACTGGGACTGTGTGACAACGACCAGATATACTGCCTGCCCGATTGGCGCAGTATGATACAGACCGATTATAAAGAACAAAAAAGTAGACTACTCTTATCGAAAAGAATTAGTATGGCGGTTAAAATCTTGCCCATAACCGTCCTGGCTGCCTCAATACACACTGATGATAAAGAAAAAAAGACTACTATCGAAAGGATTAGTATGGGGCATGACCCGCATAGTAAGGGTGTAGCTGCCAGGGCCCGGGCCATTATTGAGGGGTCGGGCTTGTGGTATTGATGAGCCTGCTGCAAAGCCAGGCCTAAAAAAAAAC
>QFEI01000517.1:0-16656 GCA_003316145.1 Neoboletus magnificus | reverse complement strand
GGTCTACCCGCTCTGCTAGCTAACATACCTTTAAATTTTATAGCTGTCTAATCGTATCTAACTTTTTTGATTGCTTGTATATCTGATGCATGGGGATTGTATTCGGGGCGAGATCCATTGCCGTGGCACAAGATGTCCGATATCGCGCACGTTGGGTGGATCTAACCGATCGATCGTGACGATACGCCTCGATGATACCTTCACCGTCCCCGTCGTATCTACCCATCCCATGAGAGAAAAAGATTTATATCAAACAGTCTGATTCAGACTTCCCCTGGATCACCCCGCGCACCCCGTGGATGCGATGGGAAGGGGGGATTCTGGGGGGCTCTTACTAGTACTTACGAACGACCGACCCGTTCGGTCGCCAACACATGGTTCTCTTGGTCATCTGATCATCCGGTCATCTGTCCAAGTGGCGCAGAAGCGCACTGGAGCATGTGGACTGTGCACCGGCCCCGTCGGTAAATTTCATATGGCTGGTGGCGTGGTGCGGGATGCGTAAATGGGAACGTTTTCGACGACCTCAGGTTGCTGACCTTGTCATCACACAATGAGTTCTTTGAAGTGATGTCATGGTTTTGGACCCGCAAAGGCAAGATGTTTCAATCTCCCCCTTCCGTAGGGCAAGGTTTGTCGAACGATTCCGCGGTACGATTGAAGGAATAAGCTACTACACTCCACAACGATAGAAGAGAAAGAGCGAGCGTGAACAGATACACTAGGTGCTGGACAGATTGAAGAACACAAGACAAGACAATAAGATGTAACAGGAACAGCTGTAGAAGGGGGGGGAAGGGGGGGCGAATTATCGTTTAATATGTCCATACAAATATATACGCGTCATATCGTCCGCCAAAGAAAAATCTAAAGAATACTTGGAGCTTGGGTGCGTGCTCTGAAACATGTGATGAGTTAATGTTAATATATAGATGGGGCTACCATCGGCGGTTGGGTGGCCAGGAAACTATCGGTCGAGAGCTCGCGTCCATGGAACACGCGGGGTGACGAGGCCGTGCGTACTGGGGGTGGGATGATCATGTACGGCGGGGTGGAGCATGTTAGGCGGACGGTGTCATCGGCTGACGCGTATCGTGTCTGTCTTTGCGAGAGGTCGTAACTCGGTGGCAAGCCACGGTGAGCCGAAGCCTGTGAGTCAAGCGTTACCGTCTGATACTCCATACATTTGAGTTAAGCGAGCAAGAAGACTCACAGGTGTGCCTGGAAGGCTTGGTATAGCACTCGCTGCCAGTACAGGCATGCGGGCACCAGAGGAGCCGGTGTACTCTGGTACTGCCGACATCCCTTGGACAACGCATGCCTGCTCAGGAAAGTGCTGGGTCATCGGGGTCGATGCAATGCTGCCAAAATTTTCCCCTATCCGAATAACGTCATCTCCAATTTCCTCCCCATCATCATGCGCGGTTTCCAGGGCCGCGTATCGGGCACGGTATTCTTCGTGCTCATGACTGCTTTGACCATGTCCGGAGCTGCTCGCATCCGGACCGTCTACGCGCCACCGCAGTGGGTTGGGTTCTGCAGATTTGATCTCCTGTGGTCGTGACCCGAAAATCCACCACCAGCGCAAAGAAGGACGCTTGGGAATCGGCGGAGGTGAATATGAGACTCTTTTGTTTGGAGGGTAATCAAAGGTATCCTCCGTCGATGTCAACGGCGTCTGGGAATCGGACGAGCCGGAGCGATACTGTTGTCGTGCCCTGCGAAAATCGAGTGAAAG
This sequence comes from Neoboletus magnificus, assembly GCA_003316145.1. NCBI lineage: Eukaryota > Fungi > Basidiomycota > Agaricomycetes > Boletales > Boletaceae > Neoboletus > Neoboletus magnificus. The sequence goes on along the minus strand of QFEI01000517.1, from coordinate 14,918 downwards.
CGAAGCCGTATGCATGGAGTCGTCGAGCGTCATAGGGGCGCTGGAATGGAGGACTCGCCGTCGCGTACGTCGAGGGACGAACATGCGCTCTATTCTGGCGACCCAGTCGGATCGTACTTGGTGGTAGTCGTAGGAGCGTTTGCGGAGTGGGTTTCTTTGCCAGAAGAAATAGAGTGCAAAGATGAGAAGCAGGGCCACACCCACAATGGCAGGTGCAGCTATTTGAAGGGGTCCCCAGTTTCCCTGTTCACCGACATCATCGTCGCGAGCCTGGGGAGGTTCAAACTTAATGAACTGAGAGCACCAATCCGGGAAATACATACGGAAAGCCACTGAGATATCGTGAGGAGATACAACGGTGCAAGACGAATGCGACGACTTACATGAGGTTTTATGGGTGTAGCCACCATCGCATCCGTGGAGGGGCGCGAAGCGAGGCGGAGGGGGGAGGTCCTGGCAGTGAGTTGAAAAGAGCGGAATAAGACGCGGGGAGGGGGGAAACTCGTATTGGGAAGAGTATTTCTGACCCATGACAGCTGCCGTCACCCGATCAAGGTTGTTAACGACCGCCAGATCAACTGAGTCCGTCGTCTCAACGTCGTTCCCTTCATTCCATACACCGGCAATGCACAACCTCTTCCCCGGACTGGCACTCCGCTGGATTATCAAGTCCTCATCGAGCGCCGTGGGCGATGCTGCACAGGCATGTAGGCCAATCTCCCTTGAATGCTGGAACGCAAAATCCCGATTTCAATTTACTGTGTTTCCAGCTTGATCGGATAGCACTGGGAATCAAATTGTCGCCCGGGGTACATGCTATACTCCGGTTATGAGACTTTGTTTTCCGAATTAGCAGGCAGATTCAGTCGGCGACCTCTAATGTCCTTCGGCATTGCTCGGCTCCCGGAGGTTTCACATCACTGGTAGGAACTAAATAAAGTCATTGTCGTCACAACATGGAATGGCCCAGCTCGCAAGTTGCGACAAGTCGTGCGCTCATTCAGACAGTACCGAATTGAAATGAAACAGGCGGAACCCCATGCATCGATCGGTGCCAAGCCTGGGCCTCGCGTAGTGGAGCCTCATCAATTCACCGAGCTGAGTCGATCGAACCACTGTCAGCTTGTACTTGCAGCTATATGTGTTGGAAGCTATATGCTGAAAATTCAACTTTTCGCATGAGGATACCGCATATTTGCGATGTTTACCACGGAGGTCGCACCGAGCCGCCAGGCACAATCCATTCGGATTCTCACCTTCCTTCCCTGCCCTTGACATTGATGGGAGTTTCATTAGACACACCTTGTTCTGAATGTATCGTGGTCATGAGGACGCATGACTGTGTTCTCCTGTGCGTTCCCGTCCCATCTTTTTGTCCAGATCAATGAGCTCCAGACGGATTAATAACATCAATAGACGCTTCATATACAGCCAGTGCAGGTAAGCACTGACACCTGATCAAACCGATGCGGCGTAATTCAACGTTATTGAAAGCGTAGATATTTATAGACACAGGCGTGTTCATTGCACGATACGCGCCTTGCTCACTTCTAGTGTGTCGTTCGCCCTGTATCCTCTGATCCGTCCTCACTGACAGAGTGACAGGAAGACGCTGTCACTGCAAGCAGCGACATCACCATCACGACTTGCAGGGGTATTCCACATACCAGATATAGCCGTCATGAAAAGGGGGCGATATCTAGCCTTGCCACACAGCGTACTCCCAGTGAGAGACATTGATCATGCGGTAAATTTGCAAGCGTTCTAATCACTCCCGATAGCGTTAAACCCCTTGTACAAGTCCGGGGTATAGTCATTATCTCCGTGATTAAGTACTTCAAAGATAAGGATTACTGAATACATACGATATGAGGTACAAGACGACCAATACACGGCCTGTGGTACAGGGGAATGGAACACACGCCAGGCTGTTCCAGGCCATTAGGGGAAGAACGTGAATGCAATTGCAATGCGCATCCGTCCTCTGTTTGCCGATTTCTTGAGCAACCGGGACCGTCCAAACATTCGCCAACACACGATCTTCCTTGATGGCTTCGTCATTTCCTCGGACTCGTACTCTGCCAGGGAATTTTTGCTAATGACCCAGATATCATTAGGCCTGACAAGTACTAGCATGGAGCAAGTGAGCGACTCAACTTGTTACTGTTTGAGTGGACTCAGGCTTCGGCTGTCTTACATGATACTTCCAAGCATCCCAGTTCAAGGTACTTAAGCCACTAGGTCCCCCACGTATCAGGGAAGTGCCAACCAGAGACCGTACATCGAGGTCAGATACAACTGAAAAGGATAGGGCAGCTTTATGATGAGAAGGGGTGCAGCGTTCCCAGCAAACACTGAGCCGAAGCCAATCATGACCCCCGATCTGTGTCAAAATGGGACATTGCAACAGACAATAATAATGTACACTTACCTCCCATCAATAAGCATCTAAATCGGCTGACTGGCAGTTTGGAGAGCCGTGGCCGCTATCAGGAGTCCCTGCCACGCCAAACAGCGCAGAAAAAGGTGATGAAGCCAAGATTAGATGAACAAATAATAGTCGGATAGCTAACAGGATGCATATCCAGAAATTTAGCGCCAAAATTCCTGTCAAGTCGATAAGCACCGCCTCGGATACAGAAATGGTCTGGCCACTCACTCGCACTTTTCCCATCATCACGGCTTGAAGTTATTGAGGTGAGCATTAGTCAGAATCTAGGACGTTGAGCTAGCTCCAGCACCCATGGTTTTCGTCGCTGCTTGAAGGGGTTATGCCATAAAGCTCGCCGAAAAGGCCATTCTTCCCTGGCTGGAGAACTCAGGGCTCAACGAATATGTATTCAACTTCCACGGCGCAAATGGCTGCAATCAGTTTTCCCGCGCACATCGAGAGATCATCGTTCGTGGCATTTGTGCGACATGTCGGCCCTGTCCCTTGTTCTTCTTCCGGCTCCTTCTTACCAGAACCTCGGACTTCCGCGGAACCCTGGTTCATCGGGAAATAAATTTACAAAGTCACAAGGTGAGCGAGCAGGAACTCGATAAGCATTCGTTCAACGTCAACCACTTGAACCAGCTTTGTGTTGGAGACACTTGGGGAATCGTGCAGAAGAGTCGTATTATGCAAATTGAGCGGGAGGTGACTGTGACGGTCAATTTCGAATCATGGGGTCGGAGAAAGTAAGATACCATGATCAAACATGGGTGTTCAAGAAACCTCGTTGGACTCGCATGCGGTGTCCGATAACGGAACGCATGTCGACACCGAAATGTCCTTGTCAGGTAGTAAGCATAAACAGCTGTGTGAATGGGATTGGTCGGCTCACCAAGTTGCACATAGGACGCGCCGCGCATCCCCATACTTGGCTAGTACGGGAAAGCAGCTGGGCGGGGATATTTCCGAGCGGGAATATCCCCCCTTTTCTGTAAACCAGAGAGACTGGTTCGGTGCCAGGTTGGAGTTTTGGCCAAGGCCTTGGCAAAATGTGTGTCACTTTCGTTCTATGAATCGATCAGGCCTATAACATTCTGACGACGTCCACGGAGGGGAATTAGTTCAAACACGACAATTCCCGGTTGGTCTTGGCTCAATTCAATGCGTCCTCGCTGCCTGTAAAAAAACAATTTAACCGTGCAAAGCACACTTACCCTCACTGCTTGGGGTTGACAATCCAAACCTCCACGTACGCGAAAGCGCAAAATTGAAAAGCAAAAGTGATTGTACATCGCTCGAAGAATGCAAATAAAAGATGCCTAGAGTAAATGCCTCCTCTTTCACTCCGGGCAAGAGGATACGGAGACAGTTCGACGTCGGTCACTGAACCACCCGGATGGGATACCTCAAACGATGACAGAAGCAGTCTCGGAGTCTGACTTGGTATTCTTCTCCACGACCCCAGCTTCGTCGGCAGTGGTAGTGAGACCGGCGTGTTTGGTGGCATTGTCTGCGATGCGCGTCAGGCCTTCGTCACCATCAAACAGGCTGCAAAAAATGGTCAACTCAAACTATCAACTCAAAGAGATCAAGGGACACAGACGCGGCTGTTTCCTCTAAGGTACGCTGAGAAAAGAGAAGAAAGGAGCATGAAATCGGCCACTCGCATAGGATGACATCGACTCACGTTCTTGGTCTCGACGATAAAGATGTAGCAAAACGCCAACTCGAAGCACAGCCAGAAGAGGTAGACCAGCTGCGGAAAATGAAAGTCATCAACCTGGCACGCGCCCAGAGTCCATATTGGAAACTCACGTAGTACTTCCATTGCAAACTAGTGGTAAAAGAAAAGTTCGTTCAAGGATACCCCATGATAAGACAACCACGGCTTACTTACGCTTGGAGGGCGATGGGATTCACGTATCTAGGGGGTGGGTCAGGGGAGATGGCCACCATTGGACACATGCGACTTACTGGTTGAAAATAAGAGACAACGAGACCATGAAGTTGAACACAACGAATCCCTTGGCGCGAAGGGCATACGGTAAAATCTCGACTGTATAACTGCGAGGAGAGCATTGTACCAGTGACGGAGACATGAGCAATGTAGTGACTCACGACACGATAAGAGGCGTAAAGGCAAGCTAAATGAGTGCTGCATGTTAACAATGTGGTGGTGAAAAATCGAAACTACGAACGTCATCTGTAGAACAAGTTCAGCTCCAAAATGGCGGGACACGAACGCAAATTTTGCTTACAAAAGCCATAGAACAGGACTGTGTTATTAAAGTAAGCGCGCGAACCGATGGTACTGGGGATACCACACTCACAGATGAACACGATGACCGCATGTCCAGCCGCAGTACTACCCGTTTGCTGATCGAAAGAGAAACAAATAGTCTGAGCTGTCCAAGAGACGATCATACCTTCAAAAAAATTTAACCATACTGTTCATGGCGAATCAGACAACCACCCACCGACACAGGACACGAGGAAGAGGGGGCGTCTGCCTGCACGGTCACAGAAGAAGCCAGCACCGATTGCGACGACGAGATTGAAAATGTTAAGGAGACCGTTCTGCACAGACACGATGAGAAGAACCATCGAGCGAATGCCCCCGTGAGACTCACAATCAGCAGCTGAGTGGTTGGGTCAGTAACTGGAATCCTTGTCAGTACAACTACCCCGATCAATACAGATGACTTACTTCCGATGGCAGTGAACACCTTGTTCAAGTCTAGGAGGTGTGGTCAGCACCAATGATTTCATCATGCATCGAATTCTCTACATACAGTAAGACCTATAATCGGAACGCATCAGAGCTTGGTTATATGATTATTGACCCGAAGTAAAAAGGATGACTTACACAAGACCGTTCCCAGACCACTGGGAGAAAAACGCAAGTGCGACGATAATGCGTATTCGTTTCCTGTTTCCGGAATTCTTGAACAAGCTGAGCCATCCAACATTGGCAGCGACTTCGCGATCAATGGCAATAGCAGCCTTAATTTCCTCGAATTCGTACTCTACGAGGGGGTCACGCCTGAATGGATTAAACACAGGTGAGGGAAGTGTGAATAAACCTTGGGCAGGCTATGGACATAATGTAAAATTTGGTGGATTACTTACTCATTGCCGTTCGCATGGTAATATGCCAATATCTTCAATGCACGCTCTTCCCTAATCGTGAGAATGAGTGAAATGCAATCGTGCACACGGCTAATAGAGTCAGATAACATACTTTCCCTTACTCACCAGCCAACGCGGAGACTCTGGGACAAACCATACCATGACAACCTGGATGACAGAGGGAAGAGCTTGTAATGCAGAGGGAATTCTCCAAGCCCAACTTGACTGGATCGTGAATGTGCCATAAGTCTTCAAAGGAACGTCTATAAGATGAGCCACATTCGCTGACTAGGAAAAACATACAGTCCAAGCAGCACTGTTATGATGAATAACCCGCTAAGTGAGCGTGCCGTAAGGTAAACTTTGTTAGCTTACATGATACTCCCGAGGTACCTAAAGTAAATTGAATCAGCACCGCCGACCTCCTATGCCCAAAAATGTCACGAACCAAAGGGTGTTGTACATTGAAGTAGCTTGACCACGGTGAGAAGGGTAGGCCACCTCGGTTACAAGTAGTGGAGCAGAAGTTGCAGCAAAAGTCAAGCCGAACCCAATCAGGAATCTTGCAAGATGATGAGGACAAGGAGGGCGGACCAGTATGTCGCAAAATCCCTTACCGAGCACCGATAAACATCTGCACTGACTGACTTGCTGTTTGAATGACTGTTGCGACAATCATCAGGATAGCACCAAATATAATGGAGAATTTCTGTCCGAGTCCGTCTGTCATGTACGGCGCAAACGGGTATGCACACAGCGACCCGATGCTCTTTGAAGAGAGTTCAGCGACTTTCCAAGTTCTAAAGGTGGAGGCGACTGACTTGAATGGCATTCAGCAAGCCCAGCTAAGCTTATGATAAATACATGTTCTGTGCTGTGAGAATCAAGATCGCTAACCTTTGAACCGGAAGGATAACCAAACGCAGTGTTCCATTGTGTCAACGACTGCAGGCCATCTTCAAAATATCAAATTCACGGGCCTTCCCGCTGGTTCATACACTCACTCATCATACTTCCATCATAACCATTAGTGGAGGATGTTATCAACCTGCTAGAATGTTAGATACTAGCCCATTATTCTCCGACTCATACACACATGATAGCAATCCAGAAATTAAGGAGCAGAAGACCTGTAGGGAATGTCAGGGTCACATTTCATCTCTATGTGTCCTCTGACGACGTACGCGTGTTCTTGTACAATGGCCGAGAGTCAAGAAGGTGGGCATAGGCCGCGGTGCCTTCGGTGACCACGGCAGGACCGGCACCCATTATTCAAATCAAAAGAGGTAGAAATACCGGGAATGGCGAAGCAAGGACACGGTCGACCGTTTTTATAAGAACCAACTCTCGTACAAGCTTTTCCCGAAGATAACAGTGCGCAGACTGCACGAAGGTCCTTCCGGGCGGCGAAGAATCAAGCAGGAAAGGAATGTGCAAAGAAACGAGCGAAGACCAGGACAGGATCCAGAATGAACGAAGCCAAACCACGCTTCTGAAGGTAAGGAGAACAGGACAGCCGGCTGAGGAGCAAGGAGACGAATGCGTCGAAGAAAGCCTGAACTATCGACGGCAAGTTTCACGTAATACGACGCAAACTCTGACCGACATTGTCGGTAGCACATCGATGGCCCTATGTAAGAGCAAAAGGTAACGTAAGTAGGTGCAACGTAACGTACCTGTTGGCAGGAAACACACGCAGGTTGATCCTTGGACACCTCCTGGTCCTCAAGGACGAGTAACGTGTATGGGCAAGCGAGGACATACACTTTTTGCATGCGCTGGTGAGAATGGGATCAGTTTCACAGGAGCGTGGTCCCGCGAATACTTCCCGGGATTCGTGATCCAGCGAACATGATAAGATCATCATTGAATAACCTGAACTGGGTAATGCCCATTCGTGCCTCCTCAAATAGAGCGCTCCAGAGTACCACAGTGTAGTCGCATCGTGTCATCCAACTGTCTGGCCCAAATTTGATACACGTTCCATTTTGAGCAAACGCCGGAGAAGTCGTTACCCAGCGAAGAATAGCGTAAACAATGATCGAAGCCGTTGGTGTCGAACATCGCAACCTGGGGCCCCACTTGGGGAATTGGACAAATGATTCAGATGCTTCCTGCCTGATTCGACTGGTAAATGTCACTCGTAATGGGGCTCATGCTTTCAATGAATTCTGCGAGAAGACTCTTCGGGGGGATGCGCAACCGTAACTTATGGCGACTTGCCTTCGGAGCGGAACACCACCATAGCCTGATAAAGTGTTGATATTCGTAGAAGGTATTGGGGAATTTGGAGGAGATAGTTGGAGATAAGTTCATACTTACACCGAGTACTACTTCAATGAAGTGGGGATCTTGGTCGAACACCGCGACTGAGCCTTGACTGAAATTTCGCAAAGCGTTACGAACCACCGCACAGTAACGGTGCTGGCCAACACGATGTAGTGTGCTCCACGACAATCTCATGGGGATCAATCTGTCCTGGGGTCCATGAAAAGTCCGGGATTGCCTGGTGGTAGGATCATCATGTTACTAGTATGTCAAAGTTGAGCTGGGCTGGTTTCAACTGTAGGGTTTACGTAACAAAGGCAGTGAAGTTAAAACACGTGACTCTTCGGCACAGCGCACCTGTCGGTAGGGTGCACGCTCCACGTCAGGACCTGCCATGCTGCTTGCTCGCCATCTTTCATTCAAACCTTCGATGAATGTAATCGTATCACCGTGCTCCGGAATAACCAGTGAAGGACCCGTCAGTCAGATCCTCCAAGGAGCCGCCAGACCATTTGGGCGAATGACATACGACACGCTTGGACAATGCTTTTCTCTTTCGAATGCCGGCTCGCCGTGTTCAGTATTGTGGAGAGCGGAGTGCACGGCTGCACACCGATCGGCATCGCGGTGGTCCGAGGATCAATCGCCTGGTGCGTTATAATCCTTGCGACGAGCTCCTCCTGAGCTCATTCTTCATTCCCTCATTCCCTTGCGTGCGTGCCCTTAATCCGTGTAAGTCTGATGCATTCCCAAATGATGTATCCACCATATGATACCTGGAGTGAAGAATCGAAAGGTATGTGGGAGCGTCCTTGAAATCGCTCCACCCACTCTGCCCATCGAGCCCTGCTATAATTTTGGCTACCAATTCTACATGCGCACACCTCGTGGAACGCTTGGCACAATCACATTTGTCCTCGATCCAAAGCATATATCTGGAATAGTGATATGTCCACCCTTTGGGATTTGACATGGTCACTCTAGTCTTCAAATTCTCGCATCGTGCGGTGGCTAATGTGGAACTCGTGGCAGCTTCAGGCCCGCATTCCACCTCCAGTTTATTGGCCCCAATCGGCGTGTCTTACATCTCGGATCCAGGAAAGCAGCGCCGCTTCCATACCTTGCACGAGCACCATGAATGGGAATGAAACGTCCGACTTCCAGGGACGATGCCACCAACCTGCCGTCGACGGTAATCATTGTTGCCTCGTGTTTTCATTGTCACATCTGTCCGACGGAACCCTCCATGAAAGGTTCCCATAATCTGATCACTGCCTGAGATCACACCATCACCGCCGCGGGCAGGTATGAGGCACGCGTTTCATCTAATCGTAGACACGTGTAACCGTCGAACCATTTTGGTGGTTTGGCCTCACAATTTGTCAGCCGTGGCCGCCATTGGACTTGTCAGTGGCACCCAAGCGATTGAGACCAGATCGTTCATTCACTCGACAGTGGAACGGATCCAAACGGCACGGTTCTCCACAGCTGACCATTTCATTGGCACCGGGGACCGAACGGATCAGGATCACACGGGAACGTTCTACGGACACGGGTTTGGTTGGCGACGCAGCAAGCTCTGAATAGGTCTATGTGTCAGCAATTCCCACGCAACCCCCCATGTCAATTTTACCTCCGACCCTGCACTGTATGGCCAGCTGGCCTCGTGTGATCCCAAGCTCACCTTCCCGAGCTAACTAGGGCTCTTCACTTTCAACCATCTTCCCCCATTCCCAAGATGGCCCCGCCCCCGCCCCCTCCGCCTCCACCACCCCCGCCGATGTGCTTTCCTTTTCCGAACAAGGCCAGGTTCAGAGAAGCGAGTCCGCTCGTCCGTACCGACTCGGAAAAGTCTGAGAGCGTGTCAAACAATTCCGATAATCGCTCCCACCACTCCCACCGCTCCCACCATTCTGAAAGTCACGGTTCTAATCGTTCGCATCAATCTACTCGTCTCGTACGCTCAGGGTCGTATTCAACAACACGCACCCTCTCCAACCCGGATAAACTCGAGTTCGACTCGGACTCTGAAGCCTATGACGTCCCTGCACTTCCCAACAATAACTCCAAGCTCTCCCAGCTATCGCCCACCGGGGGCAGACCAAGCTTAGTTAGGACCGATTCGAAGAAATCCACGAAATGGGGTTATGGCTGGGGGGTTGGCAAGGTAAAGGAGAGGGAGCGAGAACTCTTGGAGAGGAGTCCCTCTGTTAACTCGGAGCGGTCTCCTCCACATTATAATTCCCCCACCCGGTCTTCGTCCCGGTCCAGCGGTAGCAAACGACCCGCCCTCTTCACGAGTGATTCAACCAGTACCCTTATTGGTTCCGCTTTGGAGCGCAAGATGGGCGAAGTGGCATCGATCAAGGATCGTGTGGATACGACCGATAGGCTCGAGCAGATCCGAAAACTGATGCTGAAGGATGGTCTTGATTACTAGTGAGTGGTCGATTCCATCTGGCTACCTGTCACCTTATGCATCCCCCGTTTCTAGCGTCATTCCTACTGAGGACCCACATCAATCTGAATACGTCTCTCCAAGTGACAAACGCAGGGAATGGATTTCTGGGTGGGTATTGGTCCGGTGATATTTATAACCACCTTATGCGGCGCATAGATTCTTTGGAAGTGCTGGCCAAGCCATCGTTTCTAAGACAACAGCTTACCTGGTTACCGACTCTCGATATTGGTTGCAAGCACGTGAGGAGTTAGATCACAACTGGAATCTAATACCAGCAGGTAGTGTCAATGCGCCAAAGGACTGGATCGAATGGCTAGTGGTAAGCTGTCGCAAAATGTATTCTCATAGGAATCCTGAAGCTGTCTTGTAGGATCGTGCTAGAGGCGCCAAGATTGGTATTGATGCTAGGATGGTCTCACACGAAAAGGCGACACAACTGATTGCCAAACTTAACACGAAAGCTGCCAAGCTGGTTTTTCCTCCTCAGAATTTCGTCGACCTCAGCTGGAAGGACAAACCTCAGCGCTCGAAGGATCCAATTTTTGTCCAGTCCTTGGACTTCACCGGCCGGGAAGCATCATCCAAGCTTGCCGAAGTGCGACAATGGATTCGAGCACAGCCGCCATCTGTGCCGACATACTCCAAGTCACCACCAACGGCATCACAGATGCATGTTGGAACTCTGATTACTTCACTGTCAAACATTGGTATGTAAACGACCTCCTTTTGGTACATTGCTGACGGTCTCCATTAGCGTACCTATTGAACTTGCGAGGATCCGATATCCCCTTCAACCCTCTATTCTACGCCTACCTATTCATATCTCTCGACAGAATCATCCTCTTCCTCGATGCATCCAAGCTCACCGACGACACCAAAGACTATTTGCGCTCACTCAAGGTGGAGAGAAGGGAGTACAATGATATCTGGCCATTCCTCCGACGAAGGGAATGGGGTGAAGGGAAATTGCTTCTCTCCCCTGAGACATCCTACGCGATATCGCTTATGCTAACCCACTTCCGCTACACTGTCGTGCCTTCCCACGTCGACAACATGAAGGCCGTCAAGAATGAAGTGGAGTTAGATGGCTTGCGGCGTGCATATCTACGTGATGGAGCTGCCTACGTGTGTCCCATGAGTGCTTCACCCGTTTCATTGCTCTCATGCCATCCCCCTCAGGTTAAATGGCTTGCCTGGCTGGAACACAAAATTCATCAAGGCTACGATATCACAGAATGGGAAGCCGCATGGCGTCTCACAGAGTTTAGGAGGCAGAACAAGCATTATTGGGGCCTCGCGTATGAAAATATCTCTGCTAGTGGACCTAATGCGGGTGAGTGATTCGTCTGGTATCTCCTATAGCATTCTACATATCCTGTACAGCTCTACCACATTATTCGCCGTCTAAACCGGAAGCAAGAATGATTGATCGAGAGACCCCTTACTTGAAGTGGGTGCTCAAAGCTGCTGGTGATATCTCTGATGTTCATGGGTTCTATATTACCTCAGCGATTCCGGTGCTCAGTACCGAGACGGAACATGTGACACAACTCGCACCGTTCATTTTGGTCGTCCGTCACAGGACCAATCCGAAGCTTATACCCGTGTGCTGCAAGGGCATGTACGTCAATGGCGCTTGATCGAGCGAATTCTCCACGTTCAATACTTATCTTTACCCCAGATCGCTATCGATAGTGCGGTTTTTCCTGAAGGGACGACGGGCCTCCAATTAGATGTTCTCGCTCGTCGCGCCTTGTGGAAGGATGGTCTCAACTACCTTGTATGAATGTCCTCGTGTTCCCCGGTGCCTGTCTAACGTTATCCGCAGCACGGAACGGGTCATGGGTTTGGTTCGTTCTTGAACGTCCACGAAGGGCCCCACGGCTTCTCTAGCAGCGTTCCTCTCGAACCGGGACACGTCATCACCAATGAACCCGGGTTTTGTGCGTTTCCCGCTCGATAAATCACTTGATCACTTTTCTGATGGAAACCTAATATCAGACCTCGAGGGCAGATGGGGCATGCGTATTGAGTCTGCTTTGGTCGTGAGGCGCGTGAAGGTGTGTCAGCTCCCTTCATCACCGCCGCCATACTGTGCTGATGGGGTGAATGTAGACCAGGGGCGAGTTCAGCGGCGATATCTGGCTCGGTTTTGAACGCCTTACATGTGTGCCTATCCAAACTCGGATGGTGAAAGAAAATATGCTTACCAAGGAGGAGAAGCAATGGCTCAAGGTACCTCGTCGGAGACTCACTTATTGGGCAGGCCAGCTTACCCAATGTCCATTCCCACAGGATCATAACAAGAAGTGTCTCGAGAGATTAGAACCGTATCTCAAAGATGACAAACGTGCATTCAAATGGCTCAAACGTGAAGCTGAAAGAGGTATCGGGATCGCTGCTGCCGGTCCGGGTGGCATAACTATTGATTGGGACTAGTCCGTCGTCGTCGATTTTCTTTCTTTCCTTTTCTGTTTCAGAGTTAGTGGCGTTATGATAACGTCGTCTGCTACCTATCTCCACTTTTTACTCCTGCGATACCTCCTAACCTCACCTCAAACTCACCATGCAATCTATATCATACCCCAGCTTTACCCTCGACTTAGAGGAGTTTTACTATACCTTACGTTGCATGACTAACCAGAGGAGTTCGTCGTAGGACTGTTGCCTCCATCGACATCCATATGCCACCTCGAAAGGACTGGATGACTTGTTTCCATATCTTCTTAACATTATTGGAGTGTGTATTTACTGTGAGTAGTACACCATTCCATTTTGTTTGTGCGCACGTTTCTCTCCATCTTCACAGTTTACCTAGTCATACTTGTGCCTTTCGTTCTTTTTCCTACTCTTCTTGGGAGGTGGAGATTGTACTCTAGCTACTAGTTGACGAGCTTGAAATAGACGTGGAATCACGATTATTGAACAGTAGGAAGGTCCAGTTTGGAAGTATTCAAGTTATACAATATTTAGTGAGGCTATGACACTATGTAGGAGGAGGATGTTCTCCACCGGCCCGCTCCAATCCCTAGAGCAACTCAACGAGATAACGAGGTCTGTGCTAAGCTTCGCCCAACCCCATTTTGCATTCATCATCATCAGCATCCCAAAGTACACTCTCCCACATACCAACTCCCCATGATCGTCCAGTTCGGGGCGCGCAAAGTTGACGATACCCAACGCGTACTCGTGATGATCATCCTCCTCGGTGGGCACATGGGGTGGGAGCACAGCCCCCGTTCCAGCACGTACATCAAAAGGTCGAAAGGGGACATGTTCATCGAAATACCACGTAGTACCGACATGGAAGCCACCGTTCAAGGTAAACTTGCGATAGACACGAAACATGAGGAGTTTGACCACCACGCCGAGCTTGGTGACTTCGTACGAAGGATGACCCGTATCCCGACTCCGTAAAGCGTCCCGCGCATCCGGGGCGAGCCTTGCATAGCACGCGGGTGAGGAAGGGAGGGCGTAGGAGAAATCTGAGTGGCGGCCTGCCCAGGCGAAGAAGGAAGGTGTGTGGCATTCGTTGGCGAGCGCGACCATGAGGCGATAGAATGCTCTGTCTCTCTCGCCGTATGCGATTGGGATGCTAACGTTGAAGAGACCAAGGAGGGAATAAGCCTTATCTTCGATCCGCGTAGTTTTGCGCTCGGCGGCCCACGTCATGACCTGTGCGACGAGCTCACACGATGGGTTAAAGTACCGCAGGTAGTGCTCCTGGATGCCCGTCACGCGAGTGATGGCGCTCATGATCGCCTCGTTGTCTTTGTCGTCGCGTTTGTGCCCGTGTTCGCGGACTTGAGGACAGATTGAGTCCCAATCTTTGCCATAAAATCGCATCGTTTTGGGTGCTAAGAGTTCTTGTAGTGTCCACCCTCTTGTGAACCACGGCTCACGATCAAAGTCGTCGACAGTCAATGACTGTCCCAAGTGAACGATACAGACATCGGCCAGACTGTACCACCGATACATGGAGCGAATTGCCTCTTCCAACTCTGAGCTACTCTCCTTGTTGATACAACATGTGTCGGACCAGACATACCGACAAGAAAAATCCGTCTGCGCCTTCTCGCAAAGGTGGCGTAGTTTTTCGTATCCCGGACCGCTCGGGATGGGTCTCGGATGGACCTTGGAGGCTATATCTTGAAATAGAGGCTCGCGATCACCCCATCGATGAGAGAAGATTGCAAATTTGAAAAGCTCCTTGACGTACTCCTTGTTAGGTCCAAGTTTTTAGAATGACAATGCGATCGTGGGTTTCATCAGCGTATTACATGATTTTGAGAACGGTGGACTGACCTCGCACCAACTCCGTTCGAGGAACCCAGTCCAATGCCAACCGAGTCCTTTCGAGTACTCGTACCGCAACTCCCCGAGTTCTTCGTCCAGGATGTTTTCTATTCGTGACCGTTCCGCATCCCAGATCTCGTTCCGGGTGACGATCGACATGTCGGTGACGCGAAGAAGGTGTGTAGGAAGGGAATTGAAGACATACTCGACACAGGCCTCTATGAGGTCTTGGCGTGCATCCGATAGACTCGTCGTGACTCTGGGTCGACGTCTGTCGCTAAATGGGTCATCATCGGCTGAATGACTGATCTGGTGCAAGTAGGATGAAAT
>QFEI01000516.1:19681-30062 GCA_003316145.1 Neoboletus magnificus | reverse complement strand
GAACGAGGAGATTTGGGTGGATGTTAGTGGGCAGGGGGGCTAGAGTCGAATCATCAGGTGAACAAGTCGATCGGTCCGTTGACAGCTCTGAGGGCGGTACAGATGAGGCAAGATCGTGCGAGGGTGAGGTGTAGGATGCGAGGCTCGAGACGGATGTCTCGCTGTCTTCCTCTTGACGTTGAGTGTCCGTCATTTCCTCGGTCGTTCGAACCGTCGTGGGTGACGACGATGCGTGACAACCGGTGAACATCAACGCCAATTCGTCTTTCGGTGACCAGAGCAGATGTTTGTAGGCAGTAGAAAAACGGTAGGTACAAGCACCTACCTAACTCGAAGAAGTATACGCGCGTCTTGTCGCCACGTATATAAAAGTTGTCTTCGAGCATTCTTCCAGACTTGAACCGCAGCTGGGTGAGATCGTGTCGTCCGTAGTCACGGATTAGGATGATACCGCCTGGTTTTAGTATCTGCGAGACGGATGAGTCATGCGCACGATGGCGAAGCTGGGGGCTACGTACGCGGTGGATGTTGGCTATTGCCTTTCCCCATTCATTAGGGTGCAGAGCGCTCAGGACGAAAACACAGAGAACGATGTCGACGGTTGCTGGTTCAACACCTGGTGGGACTGTGCTCTCGGAAGTGAGATCCCATACCGCAGATTGAATCGAGCCAACCGGTGGGTTATTATATAGAGGATTGTTCTGTATGTATGCGGGAAAAGGTCACCCTACGCTGACAATTGTAAAAGGAAAAGCGAATATGCTTGCCTGCACTAGCTTGACTGCATGCGAAGAGTAATCGTATGCCCGGATCGCAAGCCGAGGGTTTTTGTTCGCGGACAGCAGTGGGAACGCGGCGTTTCCGGCACCTTGACTGAATTGTTCAGAGATGTGGGCTGGACCACGCAAGTTTGCATCTTACCACACCCGATCTCACAAATGGTGATCTCTCCTGCCTGATCGAGTTGGTGGGAAGGGTGCACGTAGCAACCGAGCAGACCACGTACCTCGGGCTCCGCAGCAGCCAATAATTCTGGAAATTCTAGATGCAACCTAAGTCAAAGTGAGACGAGGCTATTCGATCGTCAGCATAGCAAGGTACCATTTTCTGTCACGAAAAAAGCTGTCCGCATTCGTTTTATAGAAATTGTCCCTTATCGTTCTGGTGTTACAATGCAAGCTCAATGCAAAGGGACGTGTTCTCACCAGTATTTAGCAGGTTTTGAATTGTATTTCTCCTTGTCCCCGTCAGGCACAGGAGAGAGCCGCTGTCTTCGAAGAGAAGAAGCAATGTTCTCAGCCTGGTCGTCGGGAGGAGGGACATGATCCCACGCATTTTGGGTCCAAACGTCCGTATCTTCTGTCAGAAACCTAGTAATAGTCGGTTGAACGTCGGCACATAACAGAGCAGTGCTTGCTCACCTGGAGCCAAAAGGAGGTTTCTCAGCGCCGATGTCGTGCACGGACGATGTTAATTTTGGGATTCTGGCCATGCCGATCAAGTACTGTGTTTCGGGCCAGCCTTGCGTGATAGATCGAACGATGGCTGTCCTCGGTCAGGCTTGATGATCATGATGAGCTTACGGTCCGGCCTCATGTCCGGGTATGGCAGACGGTCCGGGGCCGGCACCGCCGAATCTCAGTCCACGCAACGACCGGTTTGCACAAGACGGCTGTCGTGTGGACGCTACAAATGTGCATTTTGAAAGACTTTCTTATTGCAGTCCGAACGTTGAGGATCGAAGTTGTGTTCTTCGAGCTTGTGCGTATCAACTCGGTCGCTCGCCACGGCCGAGGTCCGGTGTGAACAATTCCCTCCTTCGTCGCGACGGCGGCAGCTACGGCGTCCTTGACCTGTCTACACGCACATCATTGCACACCCTCGCCCAAGATCGCTCCAAACCAGCCCCGACATCGTCCTCCCCGTCGTTCTCTCTAGTCACGCCAACGCGGTGTCCGACTGCAAGGACTCCACAGACAACACGACTAGCGCAGTTCCGTGATCCTTCTTCATTCCATCATGTCTGCCCTCCAATCCAACCCTAGACCGCCCCCACCTGGCGACGAGGATCTTCAGCATCTCTACGACGAAGTCTGGCGTATCTTTGGCGACGAGTCTACCTCGCCCACAGAGCGTGCACCTCTCAGTGCTGCCTCTGCCCATTCAAGAGAACACTATCCCAACGCTTTCCGCGCAGAACCGGATCCGGCTGGTCCCCCTGTACCTACTACAGCAAGACGTTCCCCTCCCCGCCTTCCTCGTACGTACCACCCTTCTCTGTTACTCACGTACAGCCTCACAAGCACGCATCAGCACAACCACCCCATGCCCCTGAAGTTCGCTCCAATGTCGAGTCGGCTGTCTCTCCTACTTCCCAGAGGCGACTTAGGCCATTGCCCCTCCCTCCTGGTGCTGTTCCCCCACAGGTCTCCAGTCCCACAGATCCCCATGTCACAGAAGTCCCGCAGGCTGTGCCAAATGCCTCTCGCCCAGGGACAGCGAATGTCGACGGGTACGCCAACTCTAAACCGTCGTCTGTCACTCTCACACTTCCATCTTTAGTCGCCGTCAATTACCCCCAGCTCCTGGTCCGCAACCCTCTGGCTATATGGGTAGTCGGGGCTCGACTGGGTCCGCAACCTCTCCGATTTCTCCTGGAAAACCAATCGTGAATCCTCAATCGGACATTAGCCCCAATATCTACAAGCCAGTCCCAGCTGTTCCTACGCACTCTAATGGTAATAGTCCTGCTGCCGACGACATCCGTGATCAGTTAACCCGCAAATCCTCCGCGCGACCTCCTGGTGCCCTACCACCGACGATTCCAGGTTATAATGGCCATTACGACGAGAATTCACTCCTCGACATGTACGCTACAGAAGAGCATCTCAGAAACCGTCCACCCCAACAACAACTGTCTGGACAATCAAGATACACGGATGCGTATCCGCATGCCAATGCTCGTCTGCATCCGGACAACAACGCGGGTGTGCCTTTAAATTCACGTGTCAAGGATTTGCAATCTCAGCAATCACCATCAGCCGGTTTCATTAATCGTACGTCGTTGACACGGATACCTGAGCCAGCAATGCTGACGCATTTGCGCCCACAAGATGCAAACGCTGGTGTGGGTCGTGCTACCTCGACAGGATCAACAATTTCGTCAGCCCAAACAAATCTACTTGGACGGAATCCGTCGGCTACCACTACGGCTACCACTTACAGCGATTATCAGACATCGAAAGGTGGCTCTTCAGTGATTTCAATGGACAACTCAGTCGGTTCTTATGCTCTCTCAGCTGCCGGACCCTCTACGGTTGGATACCCCGAAACATATAGCGATTCTCCAAATGGCTATGGCATCCATGGGGGTAGTGCCGACTCGTTCGACCGTGCCCGGCCAAGCGACTACGGTGCTGCTGGCAGCCCCGGGGCAGCGTTGGGTGATCCAGAAGACGAAGATGACGAGTACTTTACTGACAGCGACGATCCAGATCCGGATCGGTTTGTCAACTTCAGTCTGCTTTCCCATCTCGCTGTTAGACTGCGCGACAAAGTCCCAAGAGGCACACATGTCAAGAGCAGCATCCCGTATCCCCGTGCTTTTACTGGCAAGGACATTGTTGTATGTGGACATGTTCTCGATGTTCGTCGCTTAGATTATGATGGTCTGTTCAAAGTCGACGATTCAATCACAAATTCAACGAGAGCTACTGATAAATCACGGTGTCTCTACGGCGGATAGGCGTGCGGCTTTACAGGTAGCGCGTAGCCTCCAAAGTCAACTCTTCTTTTATGAAGTCGAGTGGGGTGATAAACCACTCCAGGACGGAGTGGAGGACGTGTACATGTTCTTGGATGACCTCGAGGGTAATTCGGAATCACAGAGGGAAAGGGAAGAGCTGCCGACAGCTGTGATAACCATGCTCACCAAGTGTTATACCTCAACGTGTAGCGAGGAAGATCCATGTTATTCATGGGTTTGTCCAAGAAGACGTGTAAGTCTTCTAACTGCATTCATTATCCAAATTGATGTTGTTCTAGGCGGCCCTCGTAACAGACATCGCTCCGGCACCCGAACCGGATGTCGCGCCTCGTGTAAGTTGATGGATGGATCTGGAAACTGCTGCTTACGAGCTTATGGTAGACCGAAGACTGGCCGGACACAGTCGACCCCACCATTCTTCATAGTCTTCCGGAGAGCGAGATTCATCGCCAAACGTATGTTTCTACTGTGTTCTGGACTGTTTTCCTCATGTTTCTGGCAAAGGATTATACACAAAACAATCAGTCAAGAGGAACAGTATGTTCAGGATCTCGATTCGGTTGAGGCTGTTCGTCGCAATTATTCCCAACACCTGACTCTTCACTCACCTCTGGTTAGTTATTCATTCGCCCGCTCCGCCGCGCAACACATATCATGCCTACTGCTCAACTGGGCGAATTCATCGAAGAAGTCTTTGGTAACATCCTTGATCTGCGAGAATGTAACAAGCGACTTGTGGAGGCGATGTACGTTCGCCAGCGCGAGCAGTCTCCGATCATTCAGAGGATCGGAGACGTTTTCGTCGAGGCTGCTAGAAGTTTCCGATACGCGTATCCGACCTATGTCGCTCGTCTTCCTTTAGCCGAAAAGCGATTCAAGGAGGAGATTGAGGCGAACGCTAATCTGAGGCTTTTCCTCGAGGTTTGTGGATATCTACTCAGTGTGCCATCGAGTCTTTGACTTACTTTTGTGTGGTTCCGTTTGGTTTGTAGGAATGCTCGCGTCAATCTGTGAGGCAGCAAGAGTCTCGACGTCTGGACTTGAAACATTTCTTGTCACGACCGTCAGAACATCTCCAAAAGTATCCTCTTGCGCTCGAAGCGATAATGAAGGAAACAACAGAGGGTAACCCAGACGCGTACTACCTCGCGGAAGCTATCCATGCTATCAAGGATCTGCAGAACGTAGCTCAACTGCGTACGTTCCAGAGTGCGATGGGTAAAGGCCCTACCGCAAAGTGGGAATGGCACGACCTGGTTCCCAATGAACTGAGAGAAGGTCTGAGCAAATCCGAAGCGAAACGCCAGGCGTGAGCAAACCATCTTTTAGAGATAGGTATTGGAGACTGAATGACACTTTCAGGATCATCTTTGAGTTAATCAAGGGTGAAATGGGGTACGTGAAGGATCTGGAAAACATTGATACGGTACGAAATGATGCCTTGGTGGCCTGCGTAACAAGAACTGAACATCTCACTCTGTCAGATGTATCTCCAGCCACTGCGGATGCAAGACCCTTCTATTATCCCACGGGAAAGGTTGGAGAGCTTCATCACAGATGTGTTCCATAATTTCGCAGAAATTCATGGCCATCATCGCAAGTTGCTCGATCAACTGCACGAAATCCAGCGTGAAGAACACCCCATGATCAAGAGTATCACGGCACCGGTGTTCGATGCTGCATTGCGTTTCAGAGAAGCTTACATGGAATATATTCCGCATTACCCGATTGCAGCGTATCGGATAGACGAGGAGATGACCAACAACTTCGAGTTCAAGACCTTTGTTGATGTGTGTATACCATTACGCCACGAGTTCTCCTTGCGGTACTGATCTCATCCACAGCAATGCACGCGTCATCCTGACGCCCATCGTCTAGACATGAAAAGTTTCATCAATCGTCCCATACCTCGACTCTTGCGATACGAGTTGCTTCTGAAAGGCATATATGATGAGACTCCGGCGAGTCACGAAGATCGCGAAGCCATCCCGCAGGTTCTCGAGATCATTAAGTCACTTGGAAAAGACACCGAGCCGGGTGTCGAGTCTGCGAAGCAAAAAGTACAGCTGTGGTGCTACAACTCAAATATCGTGTTCAAACAAGGGGAGGCAGTGGTAAGTACACTGGTGACATTTGTGCCTGTTGAGTGTTGACAAACCTGAACGAAAGGATATGGACTTGCTGAATGAGAATCGATCATTAGTACATGCTGGTAAACTGTTGAGACAGCCGGAGACCGGTTTCGAGTGGAGTGGATGGACTGAACTTTTTGTCCTTCTGTTTGACAATTACCGTAAGTTATCATGATCCACCCATTCATCTCTCTTGTTGACAAGTAGTATGTAGTGGTCCTGACGAAGACGAAGGAGAAGGATAGTGTGACAAAGTATTACGTAAATCGCAGGGTTAGTCCTTCGCAGACTATCCGATAACCTTGGCAGCTAAATACATGTATAGCCTATTCCTTTGGACCTATTAAACCTCACCAGCTTCTTGGATCCGCCGACCCCACGAAGTACAGGTATTCTACGTCTAGGGCTTGGTACCAGACACGGGGACACCGGCGGACCCACAACACCAGGTAGCGGTATGGCTGACAGTGCGGTGGACTCCCGTCTTGTCTATCCTTGCACAATTCATTATAGCGGGAGACTCGGCGGTCTATACACGCTGTTCACAGAGAGTCCCCAGGCTCGAACGGAGTGGAAGTTAAAGCTGGAAGAAGCAATCGGTTTACGCAAGGTCGTTCAGGAGTCTAACAAGGTGTTTGAGATGGAGCCGCTGAGCACGGATACCTTCTTCGTGCCTGCAATCTCGGCGAGTGCAGCTGCGCCGTCGTGGAACCACGAGAATTCGTTTACCGGAAAGGTGACGTGCTCTGTGCCGTTTAGTGAGTCGTTCGGTTGAGGTATAATTGTGGATTCTTACTGAGCGTCATTCGCAGCTACGACGGATGGACGGGCGCTCGTTGCGATTGGATGTGCAGAAGGGGTGTGGATTGGCTTCAGACATGACTCTCGATGTAAGTTTTTTGGTTGCTGGTGGTCGGAAATCTAATCTCGGCACCCGCGTCAGCTATGCGTCGTGTGCTGCACCTTAAGATGGTTACACAGTGTGCGATGTTGGAAGACTTTGGGATGTTCCTCGTCCTGGCAGACAAGGTACGTTTGTCACCTCGTCATGACGTTGCAGAAAGTACATAGGATTGTTGGATAGGCTCTATTCGCCTACCATATAGAAGCACTTGTTCCATCGTCACCGCAGAGCGCGCATACATCTCAGACCCCTCAACGAGTCAATGGTACGCGGGACGTCCATTTCTTCAGCGTCGGTAACCAAGGCGGTCGGACACTGGTTATCTACATGAAGAAAAAAGGGGTATGTCCTTTTCATAGATGAAGTCTATGGTCCTTGCTCACGCTCTCGTAGCTTGACAGCGTTTTCCGTGTGCTCGAGCCTGTTGTCGAGAAAATCAATGAACGATCCAAGGCTCCTGCTTCATTCACGTCGAGGTTTGGTATTCGGCCTGCTCGGTCGGAATGGTTCCGTTTATACAGGGTACGTAGCGTAGCCAACGTTTTCGTGGTGAATTTGACTCATTTCCTGCTATCAGGAATTCTTCTTGCCCTCCGAATCGTTCGACTTGGTGTTTTTGAAAGCCAAGATTGCGATCCTTTGCACCAAGGGTTTCGAAATCATGGATCTTACTGAGTATGTTGATCTACTGATACCAACAGTGTATGTTGCTGATGTCTTGGTCACCAGCTTCAAGAGTGTTACGATTCCGCTCCGCGACGATGGTCACGAGCGGTTGGCAAAACGTTGTGAATCATGCAAGCCAATGGGTATGTTCCGCGTCGAAAATGAGTTCTTGTTGTGCTATGATGGTAAGGCATTGTGACAATCATCTAGTCCACTGCTCACCTAGGCATAGAATTCGGCATTTACGTGAACAAGCATGGAGCACCGAGCCGTCCTATGGGAACGATCGAATGGGAGGGTACCGCGGAGCGCGTGGCCATGCACTGGCCATACATCCTCCTCTTTGATTCCCGATTCATCGAAGTGAGACACGTCTCGACCGGTCTTCTTGCCCAAATCATTCCTGGGAATGAGATCCGGTGCATCTGGGATGGCCGAGGCACGTCTGGGACGGCAGCCACCGCAGGCGTAGAAGGGTTCCACCAGCCGATGAATCTCGATCCTCGAATACACGCCGTCATGTCCGCGCCCGAACCCTTGGGTCAGACCGTCCAGCCTGGCCGACCGCGGGCGATCGCACAACACGTTTTCGAGCTCGTACCGACGGTTCCTCTTTACCCGCCTGGTTCGTTGGCGTCTCCATCCCAGTCTGCGTACTTCCAACCGGGTTCGCCTCCACATTCGCCGAGCATGATGGCTGCTAATTCATGGAGCTAAAGAGGATAAAACGTTTAACGTTAGACGGGAACCCTGCTTTCCTTTTCTTTCTTCCTATACCTCGTTCGAAATCAATGTCTGCTTCCTTGTCACCCCCTTGTCACCCTTTTCACATTTTCAGATCCGTTCCCTAATTTCGTCATGCGAGAATTCGGAGTAGTAAACGTATTCACGCTCGACCCCGATTGTCGGTTGAGTTTCTTTTTTTTTTACCTACATGTCGTGGTTCCCATCAAGTCTGATATGACAGTATTTGTGGTACCCTTTATGCGAATGATATCTTTCCCCCCTTCCTTTCTTTCGTCTGCTGGCGTGAGGGCCAACATGAATCGGAGCACTGGAGTGGCTGCATCTTGTTGGCAACTCGAATACTGATCCAATGCCTCAGGCCCGTTACCCGCCATATACTATATCTTGAGTGTCGAGTCCCATGTAAGATGAATATGGAGAGACAGAGGGGAGTGAGGCACTTGTCACGCGAATCCAACGACCAGAGCCTTGCATAGTACCTCTGCCAGGCACGGCTGCAGTATTTCTTGATGCATGATGCATGATGACCCGATTCGGGTCTTGAAATAAATAATGACACTGGAATTCCGACGCAGCGTTGGGGCCGTCGACAGTGATAGGTGGGCTCCTCTGAGACTGGTGACACGGTTTCGGGGTTTCAGGGTCTCAGCGTACGTGACAGGACATGGTCATTATCCTAGACGAAAACCACGAGTCAGTATTTTGACCGAAAATCTCGAGGACCCATGACCCAGTGTTCCTAACATGATGGTGGTCTTCCCTAAAACTTCGGGATTAGAAGGTGACCGTTGCTCTGGTCATGCGAAGCGGTGTTACATCTGAAACAAGTCTCGCAACAAACATTTAATGCACCAAGTAGAGGACCGGGAGAACCAACACCAAACCACTGGCAACCTCCCTCTCCTCGTCAAATCGTCAGACGCTGTTTCTTCGTCTGTACTCGCAATGTCCGCCGACTTTCAGTCTGCTTTGGAAGTTCTCCAGATGAATAATTATGTATCCCGTACGCTCATTCATGCCTTTGCTCAATGATTGATCTCAAACTAATGCAGTTGGTAT
The DNA here is from genome assembly GCA_003316145.1 of Neoboletus magnificus. Lineage (NCBI taxonomy): Eukaryota > Fungi > Basidiomycota > Agaricomycetes > Boletales > Boletaceae > Neoboletus > Neoboletus magnificus. The sequence goes on along the minus strand of QFEI01000516.1, from coordinate 20,788 downwards.
CGTCACCGCTGTTGTATATGATTATCGTGAGTGATGGTTATGTGCACGCTATCCTTGGCTTTGTTCTGAAGTGACTATTACAATGTTGCTACCACTGTAGTCCCCACCTTTTCAAGAGAGGCGTGTTGTTTCACTGACCATATCATATTTCTCGGTTGACGATATTCAGAGGTAGACTATATTTGGGTAAGGAAGTGACAATTATCAAGCGGGTGCCAGGCTCCCGACAGTCCCACAGCGCCAGCCCTAGACCTGAGTCTCTACAATCTTTGTTCTGGTGGGTATAAAGGCTTAGGGAAACCCCATTGCATGTGTTCTAAGCTGGTGGTTCTGTAGGTCTGGTACCTTGGTCTTTGTTCCACCATGTACATTTATCGCCAAGTTGCTATGATGCACAGCAAATTACATGACCAACCCACACTCAAGTCTTATTGCCCTCAGTATGTTCAAAATTAGATCGGAAGCCAATTGTCCTGATCAGATGCATTCATAGCTGGTACTTCTTTTGTCCCTGGTTCTGCTGGAGTTGGTGTTTCTGCTTTTTATTTGCCTCATCAATGACCACCTTCTGGTAGATGTATGTGTTTAAATTCTGATTGAAAACTGTATTGATAACAGTTCCGTAGGTGTGAGTGGATTGATTTACTACCCTCACACTGTCACTATGTGACTCAAATGCTCCAAAGGTACCATCTTGCTTGTGATAGCTGATTGGAGATACATAATATTTTATTATGTTGGTAATTGTGAGTCATTATACTACCCTCTGGTCCTTTTCCCTGGACCTTAATTCATATACAGTGGTAATGATCCTATGGGTATATGCAATGTGGAATCAATCCAAGAGGATCCTTTATGCCCTCCAGTTCATCTATGTGTCACAGTTATTTTTTCTACACTCTCATTCATCACCGTGATATCACATCTTACTCTCAACTACTCGTCCAAAAACTAACCACTCAATTGTGTTCTTCCAAACTCCTAGGAACATGCTTGTCATAATGACTTATGTAGCCCAAAACACCACTTCGATTCTCTTCCTGGCCTCACTTTCTTCCATAACTGAATGCCTCATTATTCCTCGGCTCATCATCAGCATGCAAGAGC
>QFEI01000516.1:0-17165 GCA_003316145.1 Neoboletus magnificus | reverse complement strand
TTGCAGTGAATATGAATTGCACAGCATATAACCTATTTCTAATAAGATTTATTGGCTGGGCATTTGTTTTATTTCAGTCTCACATGTACCTGATGGCAGATGCTGTTGGAACCTTTTTTTTTGCCAAGGACCAGTCCTGTCGGCTAAGCATTTTACTGAAGAAATACATTCTCTGTGATTCAATCTCCGCCCCAACAACAGGGCAAAGCCGGAGTTTTTGCTGTAGACCAAACATTGTCAATTATTGGGATTGTTAACAAATGTGTTCCCGAACAAGCTCTAAAATTACGGCAGACGAATATAATACTGCAAAGTGAACGCCCGCCACTGCGATCTACTTGGGTTAGTCCCTCTTACAGTAAGGATGTCTTGATCACTGCTCATGTGTGACATTCTAATACACGACGAGACTCTGTCATAGCTTGTTTCGCCCACCGTAGTTTACCCGTGCCAGGATCGTAGGCACCCACGTCAACCACGCTATGTCATCATGAAACAAGTAGCTGTGCTTTCTTGGACGAATTATCCTTTCGACTGTGACCTCGTGACTATCGAGTTCGATGAACTTAATGTACTGATTACCATGCACATTATTGCCTTCGTAGTCCATGCATGTCTAACGGCGAATCAACGTTCCAGGGGGTGCTCTCTACGCTACAGTCGGTGGGACAAATAAGTAAGGCAAACTAAACCAACAAGTCGTATACCATACAGGGCATAAAGAATCTCTTCATCTAGACATCGGAAACGTCTTCGTCTCCGTCGGCGTCCATATCACCATCCCACAGGTCTTCCTCTCCATTTCCTCCGAACACAGCTGATGGCGAAGTACACATTGGATAATCGTCAGAACACGTCTGCTGCTCATTTCTAGTCGAGTACTGATCCTCTCGTTCCTTGTACTGTTGTTGAGTACGGCGTTGGACACGGTTCAGCACGAAGTCCAACTGAAGATAATTCGAGTCATCATTGGCAAATTTTCGATGCCTACGATCTCGAACGTGCTGCCGAACGGTGAGCATGAATGAAAGACTTACGAATAAGGACTTACGTATTCGAAATCTTCAAACTTCACCCTACAACTCTCGCAATAACCAGGTTTACTGCCTTCGTCGCGCTTAGGTAGTCTTAGAGTATTTGTGCTACGACTCTTTCTAAGTAGCGTGTTATGTCGGTCAGGAACACCATCTGGCGGTCCCATGGCACCAAGCTGTCGGTTCGAGTTGTCCTTTCCGGTGGCCAAGGTAGATACTCTACGAGAGGTGACAACTTGCTGTTGGATTCGCCCGCGCAAGTTCGCAGGCAATTCGAGAGCTCGAAAGGCTCCACCACCAACAGATGTAGTGCCTGTTGTCGAAGTGATCCCGACACTGTTGCCCGAAGCTGCAATATAAGCACTGGTTGAAGCCAGATAACCGGACGCGTTCGCCGAAGCCTGAGTATCTGGGAAATCAGCGTCCAAGTCCACAAAATCCTCCACTCCTGCATTCACTGCCTGACGATGCAGATTGTTCATTGACACAGAGCGTCGAAGATCACCTGTTTTGCGAGCGAGCAGCTGTGCTTGAGCATGCTTCTTCCGCCTGAGTTCCCTCGCCGCCCGTTGTTGTCTCTCAGTCTCTTTATCTTCTTCGCCATGTCGAGTCTTTTCCCAACGACGTCGTTCCCTTTCATCGAACTCAATGAATGGACCTCGGGAATGTGGGTGGCAATAAAGAACAGGCCAGGCGCCACGTTCTTTGCCATTGCGCCCTTTATGGATGGGATATTCCAGAGCGTGTATAGTTGCCAATTCCTGCTTCACGTCTTCCACCAAGACAAAACAACTAGCTTTCGAGAAGTAACGGAAATCGTGACGTTTCTGAGTGGGATCACGTTCTGTGGTTCCGTGTAGACGTTCCGACGCAAGCAAGCGAGTGAGATTTCGTTGGTTGGTAGTGGCCGTAGAAGTTGGTTGGGCTCCTGGGAGCAGCTTGGTGGTCATGGGTACAGGTACACCGCAGCGCTCCAATATACTATCTAGCTTGACGGCATTCCAGATCTTCATATCAAACGCTTGGGCTTTCTCAACGAGGCTAAAATTCTGTGTGTTGCCATCCTCAGCGATGCTGGGTAGAAACGTCAGTAAACGATGGTGCATTAGCGCCAATGGACCTGATCTCACCGTCCTTTGAGCTTTATTGGACTCTTAAGCAACAGGGGCCCCGCGCGCGAGACAGTACCACGTAATTTGCGGGCATTCTCTTTGTTTGAGTTGATATCTTCAGTGGCTACTGCTTGATTGGTGATCAAATGGGTAATCTCGTTTGAAAAAAAGTCTTCGACGCGCTATTCGAACGTAACTAGCCGTCACCGAGAAGAGAAGATAAAGGTTATATAGACATACAGCACCAAGTTGAGTAACCCTGGACGCCAGCGAGCTCCTTAGGGCAGCACTATCGGGATCGAGTTGATCTAGATCGAAATAAAACACCCAAGAAGGAAACGCCCGTGTGTACTTGACGCGAAACTCGTTCTTGGCTGCTTCACGGGCGTGCCGCCTCTGTTCTTTGTCCTTGCGCTCCTCATCCGATAGGGTTGTATTGATTGGTTCTGCAAGGGTCGCCCTGACACGCTTAGTATTTGTCTGACTAACAAGCGCGTCTCCAGCAGGCTCGGGGGAACGTGGACGCTTGACAGATGCTGAAGGAGTTCGAGGTTTTTGAGGTGGGTTCCCGATTAGTTGCTGAAGGTGCTGGCGGGTACCAAGAGGACGGCGGTTGAGTGTAGTTGCCATTGATGTCGGGAAGCCGGAGGATTGACGTCGAACCAAGAAAACTACAACCGCCGCGTTGGTCCGACCTGTCCTGGCTGTGATTGGGACGGAAGAGGCGAAGATACTGGTGGTATGTTGAAGCGTGTGTTTCGCTAATAAACGCCTCAATTCTCACGCAACACGCCAACGCGCCTCTGGTCAGACGCGTCGCGGTGGACTGGCAAAAGCTCCTTTGTCAGACGCAAAAGACGCTTGTGGCTAGATTCATTGATGATAAAATCATATAATGCGTAAGGGAACATTGACAACTGTGATAACAAGGATTATGCTGCTAATTGAGATCCCGGAGTGCGTGTCTATCTAAACCATCCACAGCAGAATCGTCTTCAAGGGATTTCCAGAATGGAATTCCCACTAATGGACCTGTGGTAAAATCGCTCACTGATATCGTATTTTGTCTCTTCTCCCGCAAATTACCAGGGGCTGCGAGATAATTCTGAGGTGGCGAGAGGGGTGAAGATGGTGTGAAAAGGAAGCCACGCTGGATGGAGGAAAGAAGAGTCGTGATAGGTGTACTGGGAGAGACCATGTCTCCCTGTTCCTGGCAATGCTCCGCAGATCTCAACTGCTTGCCAACCGGGTCGGTGGAGTCGGGCAGGGTTGCCACGACGGGTTCATCCTGAGCTTCCGGATCAGCAAGATGTGGGGTGCAATCAGGACCAGGTGACGGGGGCAAGGGTATTTCTGTAGGTGGAGCCGACGGGCTGGGTGGCAGAGGAATAAGCGTTGGCGATGTCTCCTTCTGCTCAGCCTGGACCAGAGGACGTGTGCCCTTCTGTACATTCCCTTCGGGACGTTGTCGAGGCGCTTTCCCGCAAGGATTGCTCTTTTCATTTTTCACTGATGGTTTGTGAGAGCGCTGAACCGCTGCCGAGCCGGTTGGAGCTGATCCGTTGGTCCGCTTGGTGGAGAATGAAATTAATCGAGTGCCTTCAGGGACTTTCCGACCGACTGGTAACTTTCCGGACGCCTTCGTTTCAGCATTTCGCCGAGGAAGGTTAGAGCAAAGTTGATCGACAGTGCTGCCTGCCCGGTCTGCCGAGCCCGCACTCGTAGCAGCTTGTTCACTACTGTGCCCGTTCACGGGAGCGGGTGGAAGCGGTATCCTTTTGGCACCATTCCCGGTCGCTTTGAGTCGATCAGGAGGCGGATTGAATTTTATTTGCATAGGTGGGGGTCGCTGAGGACCTCCAGTTGAAGATGCATTCCGGGCAGGCAGAACCCGAGCAACACCCGGCTGAGGATCCTGCACAACTTGACGGGCAGGTGCAGATGTCGGCACAACACAACGTTGCGCAGCGCTGGAAGATTGTGCATTGATGTGTAGGCCACGAGGTTGAGGAGGGTCACGCCGCATTTGGGATGTGGTCCTTTGCCGAGAACCACGAATGTTAATTGCGGTAGGAGGGTCGTGGACCGCTGGTCGTTGTCGTGCGCTATGAGCTAGATCATCTGTGGCCAAGCGAGTTGGAGGCCTGGAAAGAGTCGAGCTTGCAGGTCGTTGCCCCGCCTCCATTGCTCTGCTGTTCGCGCGACTGGAAGGTCTGCTAGATTGCTTTTGCCCCGCACTAGACGACATGCCATGGACGCTCGAGGGACCGGTTTGGATATCGAGGTATTTCTTTACCACGGGGGTAAGCGGAGCAACGAAGCTTAAAGACATCTCAGTTACAACATACGTAGAAGGCTTCATTAACATACCTGTCTACCCTTGCAGGCATCAACGTTTTGTAGGCTTTGAAAACCTCCTTGCTTGCCTTTCGGACATCTGCACTGGCATCACGTGCTGCCAACTTGATAAAATCCTCCACGACACGGGCCCGGGTCTCTTTTTCCAGGTCGGGAGGATTGAAACAGTTGAGACAAGCCAGAATGCCTTCCGCAGCTGTCAAGCGAGAGGAGACAGACTTGTGATTGACGAGCCCGGCAAGATAGGGTAAGAGAGATGGAAGACGAGTGTGTTGAATGATTGCATGCATGCACGCCCTAGCACGCGAGGTGAAGACCTTGTTTGTCCGACCGCACAAGGCCAGTAAGGTCGGAACGAACTGAGATACCAAAGGCTCGAATGACGAGCCGAGCCCGGTGGCTAACACTGTGAGGAATTCGACAGCAGCGCCTGACAACCTGCTGCGCTCAGAGTTCAAAGCATTGTTTAAAGGTCTGGATATCAAACGAATGCCAACGACCATCTCAGAAGGAAACTCGCAGCCCCCATTATCGCAGAGGCGGGTTAGGTCCAGAATACCCTGCGCAATCGTGTCCCATGTGTCTTCGGTTTCATCGAGGGTGACTTTCTTGCGGACTGTATCGATTTCTGCTCTAAGGGTTTCTGGAGAATCGCACTAGAGAAGCGTCAGGGATATTCTTCACGTTAATTACGAGTCTCCTTCACCGTCGTTATTGGCATTGAGCTGATAAGTGGATTGAATATGAGAAGAAGGGATGATCGAGTCTCATGTAGCTTGAAATCTCAACCGATGTTGGCGCGTCTCGGACGTGTCGCAGTGCCACTTGACCACGTGACCGAGTCTCCGGCAGCAGCCGGGGAATTGAAATTCCGTTCAGACAAGCCTCACCGTCGAGACCGACTGACGACGTTGGCGACATCTCAAGACCGGTTCGACCAAGGTAAGGGCATTTTCGACACGCTCGGAAAGCTTTGGGAGTGGAGACCTTTCAGAGAGTGCCGTGATACGACGGGGATCGACCTTTCTGCTGGATGTGTCCTGCTAGGTTTGGGTGTCGCTGATTACCTCTTGCTTAGGCACCTCCATCATGTCTCTTGTTGTCCCCGAACCCCACCAACAATTCCAGGTGCAAGCCCTTTCCCTGGTCCTTTGTTCTATACTCATGTCCCCATTAAGCACATTCTGCGTTTGTTGAACACCAACGTTGATGGCAAGCGTAAGATTATGTACGCCCTGACCGAGATCAAGGGTGTTGGCCGTCGCTATGCAAATCTTGTGTGCAAGAAGGCCGACGTGGATCTCAACAAGCGGTGAGATGCTTGGTGGACCTTGGCTCAGGTTACTCAACGTCGTGCAGTGCTGGCGAGCTCAACTCGGATGAACTTGAGCGTCTCGTGACCATCATCCAAAACCCGACTCAGTTCAAGATTCCCGCCTGGTTCTTGAACAGACAGAAAGACATTGTCGATGGCAAAGATTACCAGATTTTGTCGAACGCGGTTGACTCGAAGCTGCGAGATGACCTGGAGCGATTGAAAAAGATTCGGGCACATCGTGGTCTGAGGCATTTCTGGGGACTGAGAGTACGTGGACAGCACACAAAAACTACCGGTGAGTGGACGGTCGCATCATGAGAAGATGTCGCTCATAGGACACAAGGTCGTCGCGGGAAGACCGTCGGTGTGTCGAAGAAGCGTGGCTAGTTGTGTTGTTACTTTTTTTTTTTTTCTTTCTGTAATACATACACTTTCATCACGTAACGAGTAAGGGTGTTTGCCGTCATGAATTTGATTGGGTCTGTCACGATCACACCGCCATGTCTGTTACCCCGGCGAAGCTGAGAATGTCGGGCATCCCGACGCCTGGGAAGACGGCGAGTGGTATACCCACCCCGGGTAGGTTTCGTTCCGCATCTAACGTCCACCCCCACAGCGACCCCAACACCGACGACTACGCTTCCCGTGCATTCGCAGAAGCTATCAGGGCCAATGATCCCGCACAACATCGCGCCAGCCTCACCCACAATCCCCCCTCGTCTTCGTCGTCTCCAAAGTCTACTTTCTCTGCTCTCCAATCCGGAAGGCGGTCAGTCACCGGTCGCCCTTCCTCTGTCACGTCTGCACCCCCAGCACGCGTCAAAACCCCAACCGCGCGTCCTCCCAGTCGGCAATCTGATGCCCTCACCCGGAGCGTTAGCCGCGCTGGCCGAACCTTTGAGGTCGGTGACAACGTTAGGATCGAATCTCTTGGCTATGAGGGTACTCTGAGGTATGTTGGCGAGATAGACGGGAAACCCGGCCTCTGGGCAGGTGTGGAGCTCGGTGGAGGCTTTGCCGGAAAGGGCAAAAACGACGGGTCCGTTAACGGGTGAGTCTTACGCATCTCGGACATCAAAATTCAACTGCCCCCCTCAACCCGTATTGCATCTCCCCTCGGCTGTGGTTCTGCGTCCCTTTATTTGCTGACGCTATCATACAGAAAACGATATTTCGTGTGTCCTCCAGACTGCGGGGTGTTTGTGGCCGCCACGAAGCTCTCTCCCCCTACCGTAGGTCCAAATTGTCGACCATCATCTGTCGCATCCTCTCGCGGTGATCGTGTAATACCCTCACTTTCTGGCCGAGTGACTCCTTCGATTCCCTTCTCCACCAGCGTCGGACGTGTCGCCCCTTCTACTCCATATGGGAGAATCACACCACATGATAGTAGGACAAATCCACTCGGGGTGTCTGGTCGCACTACACCACGCACCACACCAGCTGCACGGAAGTCCAAGCCTGTCGCCGGTCTCGGAAAGTCTCAGTCCCAAGTTCTACCTGCCTTAGAAAGTCAGATCACTTCAGGTTCCCGAGCTTCTAAATACATCGGCCTAACGGCCAAGCAACTGAATTCGCGCTCAGGTCCCACTCAAACCGAGTATTTCCTCAAAGCACCGTCTTCTCCCTCTCGAACTTCTTTGAACGCAGATGGTAGCGCACGATTATTCGATTCCCCCTTTACTACTCCAAAGGCCGGTGCACCGAAAGCTCCCAATTCCCTGAATGGCTTGCTTGGGCCTGGATCTGGGCCCAGAGCCTCCCTCAACACCCCTAGACCCAGGGTACCCAGCGCCGTCGCCATGCCGCCGCCTGTGTCTCCGGCACGGTCAACATCTTTTGGCTCTAGTTACTCTCTCGGTGATGAGCCCACACGGGACGACCACGTCGAAGGGAGCCGTCCTCCTTCCTCTTTGGATCTTACCACATCCAGTCAGGCCTTGCAAGACAAAATAAACCGACTATTAGGCAACTCGATCACTTCTGATCCCAATGACGATCGGCCTGTCTCATCTCCCTCCCAGATCCAGTCCACCGCCGATGCCAGCGCGGTCGATGCTTATGAATCTACGATATCTACTCTCAATACCCGGATAGGAACGCTTCAGCAGGAAAGGACATCTTTGCAAGAAATGGTGTCGTCACTTCGTTCAGATCTTGAACAGCGCCAAACCTTGGAGAAGGACCGCGACTCTGCTATTACAACTCTAGCAGAAACAGAGAAGGAGATGCGCGTCATGGAGCGAAAGTTGAGTGAAAAGGACTTCAAGGTGGAATCTCTCGAGCGCTCGAACGCGCAGACTGCAGCGGAATTGGAACGTGCCAAAGCGGAAGGCGAAGCACGCCTGAATGACACGCAGGCCAAACTCGACAGTAGCGAAGCATTGGTCAGGAGTCTCAAAGAGGCTATTGAAGCCAAGGAGGGCGCGGAGCACGAAAGCAATACTCTATTGAAGGCCAAGAACGCGGAAATTAGCCTTTTGGAGGCGCGGCTTGAGAAAGTCTCAACTGAACTCGATGTAGAGCGAAAAGAACTGGGATCACAGATCGATGAACTTCGTCAGGCAGGACAGGTGAGACCTTGAGTTCCTGTTATCCGTCTCTAACCCTTCACTTTGTTAGGAAACGATTGCACTTTACGAGGAACGACTCAGCGCTGCGGACTCGAGCCGGTACGAAATGGAGGACAAGATCATTGCGCTCGAAGATCAGGTGAGAAAAGCAGCAATTCCACCTTCACCTGGCCTTGCGGCACAGCACGCTGCCTCGGCTATTGAGATCGACAACGAAACGCTTCGAGAGCAAGTTCAACATCTTCAGAGGAAGCTTTCAATGATGGAAGATACTCTCGAAGATGCCCGAGCAGCAGCAGAAAGGGAAGAGGCTGCTGTGGGGGAAAGAATCAAGCGCTTTAAGGAAAAGGAGGAATCTATGCGAAATGAGTTGACTGAAGGTCGCAAGGCTGTAGAACAAGTTGCAAAGGCCGAAGCATTAGCTAAGAATCGCATTGAGGAAGTTGAAGAGGCGCTGAGAGAGAGCACTCTTGCGCTAGAAAACGCAAGAGCTGAAATTGAGGTCCTACGCACGGATGCCACAGTATGTTGGTGCACTCGTCCTCGTTTTACCGCTGATCTCTCCCACAGACAGTTGATATTGGCGGCGACGACGTGTCCTTGAACGCTGCGGGGATGTCCCGCCAAGCCGCCATAGAGCGTGCTCGATTGATGGATGATATTCAAGATCTGAAGGACGAGCTTGAGCTCTCGCGGTCAGCGTCACGACCCGACACGAAGACGAATAACGCAGAGGTCAGTTCCATTATTCCGGTGTAATTTCAACTTACCCCCCTTGCAGGATACGCGGTGGCGCTCATTGTTCGAGCATGAACAAGCCGAGGTTCAATCATTGCGTATGGCTTTGGACGAACGATCGGCAGAACTGGACGCCCTCCGTAAGAAACTAAACCGCGAGATGCCAATGAACGCTCTATCTGAACGCTCTAAGTCACCGTCTAAATATGAATCAGAAGAGATCAAGGGCCTCAAGTACGATATCTGAGAAAAGGCTGTCAACTATACTGAAAAAAATTCGCAGGCACATTGTTCAGGAACTGCAGAAGGAGGCACTGGCCGTCGCCCAGCGCAACAAGTTATTAGAGGCTGAAAACAGGCTTCTGATGTCCGAGACTGATCAACTGCGACAGGCATGTTCCTACTGGCTACTGGCTTGTCCATTCCAACACCTTTCTTAGGAGCTCAAGATCCTCGAAGACAACGTTGAACAGGGTCTCTTAAAGCAGGAAGCTGCCCTTGATGCTGACGATCATTCATCGGTTCTCTCCTTCGATTCTCAGACGAAGTATGAGGTAAGTTGTGGCCGTCGTCGTAATTATTCGTGATCTCATATGTCATAGGGTGAGCTTGAGCAACTCAGGAAACGACTTGCAGAGGCAGAGATGAAGACGGCTCGAGTAACGCACGACGTGAGTATGGTGTTGCCGTCAAATCGACCACACTAAGAGAAGTCTAGCTCAACAAAGAAATCAGTGAGCTCGAGACGCTCATCGAGTCAAAGGTGACTTAAGGATCAGCCTTGTGGTTGAGCTGTGACTGACCTCTCTACTACAGATCTACCGCGAAGTGCGTCGACATATCAGAAACATTGGCCGATACTCACACTAGCCTATAGGATGAGCTGGAGCAGGAAGTTGAACGGCTGCAGGAGAAGCTTGTTCGGTCCAAGAAATCGTCGAAGAGTAGCACGGAACCAGCCGACCTGGGACAACGTCGAGCATCCAGTGCATCGACTGTGATGAGCAGTGACAATGACTTGCGCTCCGCCTCGCGTGAAGACGTGTGTGAGATCTGCGAGCGGCCTGGCCATGATATCTTCACATGCGATCTCCTAAAGGAAGACTCACCGGCACCACTGGCGCGGGCTAAAGCCGGCTCGAGTTCAGAACTGTATTGTGTAGATTGTGAAGGCTATGGCCACGTTGCCTCTGATTGTCCGCATTCGTTGGATGTTTTTTAGTCCTCGCTTGTTCATGGTACACTGTTCTCTCATCATCTCTAGTGGAAGTAGGTAGTGTATGCATTCCGAGCTCGTCGGATACGAGCCACTTTAATTACTTGCCTTGGGGGGTAGAGTTTACGTAAAACCCTCCATGTGAGGGTTCTCACGCACTGCAGAACGCAAAATTTCGAGTCAAGGTGATAACGATCTCACAACTGCAATCATGTCCCGTTTCTTCAGAAAAGCTGGCGACTCTGATTCCGATACAGAGGAATCTGATGAGGAGCTTCTCACCAGCGGCGATGAAGAAGCTCCCCCAAAGCCAGCAGGGAAACCAACTGGCATGTCTCGATTCCTTCGCACAGCTGGTAGTGACTCCAGTAGCTCCGAGTCAGAGTCAGAGTCCGAAGAAGAGATCGAGCCTGAGACACAGAAGAAAAAGGGAAGATTTCTTCGGAGCGACTCTGATGACGACGAGAATGAAGACGATGAAGACGTGAAGCGCGTCGTCAAAAGTTCCAAAGACAAGCGTCTCGAGGAGATCGAGGCAACCGGTAAAGTGATAGACAATGCTCTCAAAATCAACGACTGGGTGGCCATATCTGCAGGTTTGCTCCATCACTTGGCCTGCTGCCTAACACTGATTTGAACGTCAAGAATTCGATAAACTGTTACGTCTCGTGCAGCGCCAAAGCAATGCCGCAGAACCTATTCCCCCATTTTTCCTCAAAACGCTCACGCACCTCGAAGACTCCTTAAGTGCTGCTTTGGCTAAGGAAAAGGAGGCAAAGAAGAAAATGAATGTCGTAAACGCCCGTGCGTTGAACTCCATGAAACAAAAGGTCAAAAAATCGACGAAGGAGTACGAAAAGGAGATGTCTCAATATCAAGCTGTAAGAAGCGCATTCAAGTTCGTTGTTCTTCCTTGACGTCCTGCAGGACCCGGAGGCTTTTGAACGCGAGTTTGCTCTGCATAGTCAACCGGTCGAAGGTCCATCTGTGAAGGCGACAAAGAAGCCTAAGAAAACTGCTGATAGCGGTAGCGAAGAGGAAAACCCCCCGGAGGAGGACCAGTTCACGACAGTCGGAAAGGGTGGTAAAGCCATGCAGTTTACCGCGGATGCTATCTTTAAGACCCTCAAGATCGTGCATGATGCCAGGGGCAAGAAGGTTCGCGGAGTTTTATTATCGTTTCCCTTGTAGCTGATCATTGCTTTAGAACACGGACCGAGGTGAACAGATGCGCATTCTAGAGAAACTGCTTGAAGTCGCCGTTACACCGTACCAGTGCATCCGTGTCCTTTTGGCCCTAGTTTCTTCGCGGTTTGATTACAACTCGTCGATGACGTCTTACATGCCAATAGATCTATGGCTGGCGGCTGAGCGCGAAGTTGATAAGCTCATCTCAATTGTCGCCAAAGATTCGTCATATTCAGTACAGGAAAACACAGAAGATTATGATGAGCTCCTTGAACGCTCCCCTGACACTGAGCCGGACGGCGTCGTTCGTATCAGAGGTAGCATCATTAGCTTTGTAGATCGCCTCGATGACGAATTTACCAAGAGTCTGCAAAATATCGATCCTCACGGCACGGAGTACGTGGATCGTCTCAAGGATGAGAAAGTGCTCTATCGGACGATATGCCGTGCACAAGCGTTCTACGAGGGTTCCCTGCAACCAGAGCCCCTCGCACGAGTAATTATGCGACGTCTTGAACACATCTACTCGAAGGTACGATGCAAGATACTGCACAAAGACTCATTTTACTCATCCCTCCTCAAGCCAGACGCGGTCGTCAGTGCCCTTGAATCCTCTCTTGTTACTTCGGAGGTCTCTCCAAGCGTCACATTAACCTCTTCTTCCACTACGTCGAGCCTAATCCACTCTCTGTGTGTCCACCTTTACAAAGCCGACAATTCGTTGCTGCGCACCAGGGCTATACTAAGCCACATCTACCACCACGCTCTTCATAATGATTTCTACACCGCTCGTGACATGTTGTTGATGTCACACCTTCAAGAATCTATTCACTCTGCTGATGTGGCCACACAAATACTCTACAACCGGACTGTCGTCCAGCTTGGCTTGTGCGCCTTCCGCTGTGGTTTGATCAAGGAATCGCAGGCGATGCTTCAGGATATCTTCGCAACCCAGCGTGTCAAGGAACTCCTCGCCCAGGGTGTCCACCAACAGCGGTTCCAGGCACAGCTCTCTCCCGAACAAGAACGAGCTGAGCGAGCAAGGCAGCTTCCCTTCCACATGCACATCAACACAGAACTCCTGGAGGCTGCATTCCTTGTGTCAAGCATGTTGGTGGAGATCCCTTTGCTCGCCTCTATTGACTCGGAAGAACAGAAAAGGAAGGTGATTTCGAAGCCTTTCCGCCGTCTATTGGATTTCGCGGACCGCCAAGTGTTTACCGGTCCACCTGAGAGTACACGTGACCACATAATGCAAGCCAGTAAGGCACTACAAGACGGCGAATGGGAGAAGTGCCGTGATCTCATTCAGAGCATCAAAATTTGGAGCCTTATGCCAGAGTCTGCTTCGGTGAAAGAGATGCTGGCCAAGTAAGTCTTTACTGTTTCATTGGGTGATGCGAATATCAAGCAAACGTCCTTAGGCGCATTCAAGAGCAGGGTCTTCGGACATACTTGTTCACATACGCTCCATTATACTCCACCCTTTCTCTTTCTCTTCTTTCGCGAACCTTCTCATTGCCACTCAGGACAGTAACATCTATAATTTCAAAGATGATTTGGAATGAAGAACTGTCCGCATCCTTGGATCCATCCACTGGCGTCGTCGTGTTCCATCGTATTGAACTCTCACGTCCGCAACAACTCGCCCAGGTCATCGCCGAGAAAGTTAGCAATATGGTTGAACAGAATGAGAAGGCGTTGGATGTAAAACTTGGTAGTGCCACTGGGTGGGGGGATAGGGGGGATACGAAAGGTGAGAAACGAGGTGAACAGACCCAAGAGCGTCGTGGCAGAGGGGATAGAACAAGAGGTGGTTTACGCGGTAAGATATGGTTCTGTGATTTGCGCAGACTAATTGAATGAACGCACAATAGGTGGTACCCGTGGTCGCGGTTCCCGGTTTGCACAAGGTCTTGGAAACCAGATGGCCGGACATTCGTCACAACGAGCACGATAGGTTGATACTACTAGCGCCTGGGTTACTTTACGATACCTTGTTCCTGTTACAAGGCGATTACTAGTGGCTCTACTGGGTTGCTTCCGCTTCACTCTCGTTCGAGTCTTCGCCTTCATCGTCCTCACTCGGATCCTCATTCCCTGCTCCCCAATCAGAAATGTCGAGCTTCTCGTTTCGGCAACTTTCTGGAGGGGCCCATGGGTGAAAACAATAGATACACAATTCATGAGACCTCACCATTCTCTTTCGCTTCATAACCCCCTTGCGTGACGCACCGCACTAATTCAGCCTTACTCCCAATTCTTGTATTCCTGCCGAGAATACAACCCTCAAGTTTTGCCCTAAATCAAGCTTAGCGGGCGAAGTAAAGCACCGAGTCGCGAACCCACCCGTCAGAGACTACGCAGTGGTCAAGCAGCACGCAACCGACGATTTTCGCCATCTTTCCAATAATGCAATGCTTTCCGATGACAGATTTCTTAATAGTCGTCTTCTCATCGACTTTGGTGAAATCACCGATCGTCGAATCAGATGAGATTGATGCTTTTGCGTCGATGAGGGCTCGTTTCTGCGGGTTAACGGGCAAGGTATAAGATGTATCGTTGATAAACTATACATATGACGGTGAATCAAGATGAATATGTATGTACGTGGAGAACTCACATGTCGGTTTGCTTCTAAATAGGCAGGTAAATTATTTGTTCGAACACAATAACCGTCTTCCTCTCGGTGGATAATGACACAGACTCTGAGGCTGCTTGTCTCCATAGATACATTATCAGAGCCTGTGGGGCTGGGTGGCACAGAGTACCCTAACTCCCGACCTTGTTGAACCGGTGAGGATACAGTCGAATGGTTGTATGCCGATACTTTGGACCTTGTGGTGCTGACCGTGTGGAGAGTGGAATGTCTCATTGGTATGGTACGTGCCGCAAAGTTGGAAAGCGAGCCAAGCACTACGGGAAAATTATCAAGTGGATCCAACATCGACTGGTAAGATCCCTGTACCGTGTCCATATTTCGAGCGCTTAGTTGCTTGATAGTGCACTTTGCACAACCAGGGGAAAAAGTCCTCCCGCAAGGAATCCAGTTCAATCTTGCATTGCAGAGCGTCGAGTATTTCACGTTTACAGACGTAGACGTGTGAGTCCTGAAGCCTGGATGAAAGCTTTGCTCGAGGATGTCGCGAGAGCAAGGTCATCCTCAACTCGAGTTCCTCTGCGTTCTTGTCTGTGCTGTCAAGCGTGTCGACATACAACAACGTTCCGGTAGAGTCGTCCCAAACTATCGGACACGGTTGCGAAAGGGAGCCCCACTCATCAGGAGCTGCAGATTTTTCCGACTTGGGTGGTTCGAACCAGCAACCGGTGGCTATCGCGCCATCCGAGGTAGTTTCAGAGCGGAATTTATTCAAAAGTTTTGAAAGAGGGAGTGCTGGGGGAGGAATAAAGTCGCAAGGAAGCAAAACAAAGTCTTCTTGAATGCGGTTGGAGAAGTGCCTGAGGATAGAGCACGTTCCAACACTTAGTTCCTGTGTCTCGTCGAACGACTGGATGTCAACATGCAAAGACGAGGAGGACACGGGAGATTCGGAATGGATATGGTGTGATATAGAGGGGCGATGCGAGGAGGGACAAATAAGGAGGACGTCTGGCAATCCTATCTGTGATGTGCACTGATCGTATCAGAGTAGGTCGCACCTTTGATCCCAGACTGCTCGACCCAAGAGAGGGTATAGTCGACCATGGGTCTATTGGAGATGGGGAGTAGTGCTTTGGGAAAAGGCTCATCCCCAACGTCACCTGTCAAGGGAAGGAGCCTGGGGAAAGTAAGTTCTGAAAGGGACATGGTGGTAGGCCGATGCTCACTCGTTCCCGAAGCCAACAAGAATGACTGCGAGAAATTCGCGGGGAACTGATTGAACTGGGTCCACAGTGAAGTCCATCGCTCTGATGGGCGCTCAATGCTAGTATTCTCTGAGGTTGAGATGGAAAAGGTGAGACCGTGAGCAGGACGTCCGAGTCATTATCGCTGAGGGGAAGTGAGTTGGCGAGGGGGTCGATTGCCTTTTCTAGGATCCCACTATTCCGTACACTCAAATGTGTAGATACTCTGGCCTCAGTGCCAGTGGCCACTTTGACCGAGCTGAACCTACTCAGTGATTGTGGAATTGACGCTCAAAACAAACGAATGTTCTGAAATTGGAATCCTCGTACGCCATAGATCTCAGGTAATAGGTTCCATCACCTCCACCATGATCATCCAACATTCAATGTTCAACCCGCACTGACCAAGCGGTGGGGACTCCCCCGGTTCACGAGGATGGCCGCTGCACCTATCAGATCTCGAGCACCTGCAGAATCTCTCAAAACAAGAACCCGATTGTCCTCCGAGAACATACCGTAGACAGGTCAATGACTGAGGAACATCCGACCCCTGGCACGACGGCGTTGGAGAACCTTGCGCCCACCTGGAGTCTTTTTTCTCGCGAGAAACCCGTACTTCCTCTTCCGCACCCGTTGCGAGGGCTGATACTCTGTGCCACGCGAAGCAAACCGAACGCTGGTCATGTTGGTGAAGCGAAGCGGTAGTGCCCATCTCAGAGAACTCGTTATCCTAGCGCCGGCAAATAGGGCGGGGTGGATCGTGCGAGTTGCTCTGGCGAAGGAGGAAAATAAACCCAAGGACAGCATCCCGAGTAGAATAGTCCAAGTAGCAAGGTGTTGAATATCTCAGATTCCCACGCTGCACACCTTCGATGCCGATATGGCGTTAATGAATTGGTGATAAAAGCACCACCAAGTTAACCCTCTTTCAGCTACCATCACCAGCCATCCCTCGCTATCCCCATCGACCGGGTGGTTTCCTGTGAGCATGGCACAGCCTTCTGTGCACCAGCTCTTCCGGCGTCTCGAAACCGTCGGCAAGGGTGCCTACGGCTCCGTCCACAAGGGTGTCCATTTACCAACTGGCAATATCGTGGCACTCAAGATCATCAACCTCGATACAGCTGACGACGATGTCGAGGCAATCCAGCGCGAAGTAGCGCTCCTGACCCAACTTCGTGACACACCCAATGTCACCAAATACTATGGTTGCTTTTTAGATGGCCCCCGTGTCTGGATCGCGATGGAGTTCGCACAGGGGGGTAGTGTTCGTACCCTCATGCAAACTTCCAAGGATGGGGTACTTGAAGAGCGGTTTATTGTTATCATCACTCGCGAAGTTCTCGTCGGACTTGCCTACCTTCACAGATCCGCAATAATGCACCGTGACATCAAGGCCGCTAACATTCTCGTCACTGCAACTGGCAAGGTCATGATCTGCGATTTCGGCGTCTCTGCTTTATCTGCTACAACGACAAGCAAACGAAATACACTCATGGGCACTCCTAATTGGATGGCGCCGGAGGTGGCCCAGCCAACGCCCGTGTACGACAGCAAGGCGGATATTTGGAGCCTGGGTATCATGGTATACGAGATGGCTAAAGGTGCCCCTCCACACTCAGACTTGAGAGATGCGATCAAAGTCATGCAACTCATTGCCAAAGTCAAACCTCCGAGATTGGGAGAAGGAGACGGTAGCAAGGACATGAGGGATTTCGTTTCTCACTGCCTCCGAGAATCACCTAATGATGTGTGTGCCCAGAAATCGTGATTCAATCGTCC
>QFEI01000500.1:0-30054 GCA_003316145.1 Neoboletus magnificus | reverse complement strand
AACCTAAAGGAGGAAAGTGGGGCAAGGGCAAAGGGTAGTAATACAGGATGACTGAGGAGCGACGTCATGAGGGCGTCGGGGCGAAGGGTTATCCTGAGTCATGCGTAGATGGGAAAAGTACCGAGCGGGGTTCCGACAACTCGGTAAGAGAGTCCGGTGAAATGGAATTGTGATCTGAGTGATCACAGTGACGAAGTGAAGAGAGAAAGGCGAAAGGAACATGTGATGAGCGAAAGGGAAGAACATGCGAGCGAAGAAGAAAAGAATTGTAACACACAGAGTCTTTTTCAGACTCATTCATTCCTTTTTCGCATCACGTGACACTTTCTCATGCCTACTTAGACATTCAAGTCACGTGACCACTCTAGACTTTCACACAGCCTTGATGGCTGTACACCTTATGTCATCAGATGAGTCACTATGACTCACTCTGACTCCTTATCTATGACATCACCTTCTTTGTGACTCATAGCTTCTCTTCCATTCCACACAGCCCCAGAGGCTATGTGATCCTTTATCGCCATTGGCCCTTACACAATTGCTCAGTCATGCTCTTGGCATGCTTACTGATGCGTCTTTCTGCCATTGGACGATTCCCCTTTGCTCAGTCATCCTCTTGGCATGCTGACTGATGCACCTATGATACATTATCGCCATTGGATGATAATGCTTTCTATTTCATATTCTACGGAACCCCGCGTCTCTTAGGGCACAGGGCTTGCTGGTTACAGATATGGATCTTCGATTCCACCACAACATGTACATACCGTAGAAAGTCTATATAAGACCAGGGATTTCTAGCACTGGATCACCAGTCTAGTTCTCCTTGGAGTTTCCCCTCAGATCCTTCTATTCCTAAGAGAACCACTGGGTCGATCCTAGTGCTCCACTAGTGCCGTTTCCACACTAGTGTTCCCTTATCCCTATCTTGGTCTTTTGCCTCTACGTGTCCGCCTAGAGTGCTTCACTGGATCTTTGGGTTGTTTCAAAGTGTGCCTCCTAATCACAAGAGCATGCTCCAAACAGCAGTTGACAATCCTGAGACAGCAGGACTGAGCACAGAGGATATCGGCAGACTAGCAACAGGGGAGTGAGTGTGACCGGTTACTCACTAAGTCCCTATATCCTAGTTCAGGATAAGAGCGTTGTGGTGGAGAGATGATGATGTGGGAGATGAGACAGTTGTGGGACAGAGTTCCTTATCCTACTAATCCACAGAGGGATAGTTAAGGAAGAAGAGAACTAGTATTCACTATAAGTGCTATAGTGAGGTAGAAGTCCACAATCCTAGTTGGATATCAAGCTAGGCAGAGAAGTGGTCTCTAAGGTATAAGAGACAGGTCTTCAGAGGTCTAACATATCAGCCAGTATGGTTGCCTATATATATGTGTAGGAATAAGGTTCAAGCTCAGCTTGAAACTTCCTAAAGGTATAGGGTATTCCCATAAGGGAAATAGGGCCAAGGGTTAGAGCTATAAATAACCCATGCCTAAGAATATCAGTCAGCATATAAAATAGCTGAGTGATAGTGGACTAATAATAGAAGAATCTCAGTCAGCATAACAAACAGCTAATTGAGTAGGACAAGTACTGTCCAATAGCATAAAGAGCTAAATATGAAATTGGTCCTATGACATCATAAAGAAGAGTGATGTCATAGATAACAAGATAAGAGCACAGTCTAAGTTCCAGAGCTATGCTGGAATGATGTGGATCAAAGGTTCCATGATCCAGACCATGTATGACTTATAACACGGAGTTCCGATGTCATTCCATATAGGCTTCCTATATCAAATAGAGCTTAGGGCATGGCAAGTCCTGAAGGGACTGTTGGTCATACCCAGTCATACGACTGGTGAGTCAAATACATGCTATTATGACTTATATCTTGGTACCTATAGCACATATTAGGACTAGTACAGCCTAATAGGATAGTTACTGGTGTATGCCTTCCATACTCGTTTCTCCGAGCATAGATAAGCATAACAAGGAAATACTAGTGACCCTAGCAAGTACTGCTAGTGTCTACTAGATATTTCAACAAATATCAGGGATGGTAAAGTGTAAAAATATACAAGGGTCAAGTAGAAAAATGTATTGCATCGTATGACAAGAATGGAGAGCTTAAATATACTGTATTTGCTGAGGGTTACTCTTGCACACTCCATTCTTGTGGCTGCATGCATGCTTGCCCAATTTCCAACAAAGGAAGTGTTGTGGGGTGGTTTCTCTGAATTGGGACATTTTTTGAGCTGTGAGTCTTTAAAGTTAGGTGATGGCCTGCTCTCAATAGTCTGTGATTGTGAGTCAATGGAATGGGTATATGGGTGAGTGTCAAGAAGAGTATCTACCAAGGGACCACTAAATTCTGGAGTGATTGTGAAGTGGTAGATTTCTTTGTGTTTGAGAGGAAGCTTGGCGATAAACTTGCTCTCAAAGAATTCAGTGAGTGAGGGCATAACTGAGATTGTAAGTGGAAAGAAAGATGAGAAGTGGAAATGTAGGCCCACACTAGTTATATACACACCTGGGTGTATGTGTTGATCACACAATCACACAGAAACATAATGAATATAATATATGATTGCATAAATGGACATGGGGATGAGAAATATTTCGTCGAACCTATAACTAGGCATATGTTGGCACAAATGCACCCAATCAATCACAACCAGTTTTCACTGGGAATGATCCATGGTAGTACTGATATTATCAACTTCGATGGCATAGAGATTGATCATAGATACAAAAATCACTTTATCTACAGTGCAATTATCAATCTATCACTACTACTTATCAGTAGAATATTCAATGCTAAAGTAATCATTATCCCCTACTGAAAGAGAGCCAAGGAAAATGTTGTAGATCTCTTTTTTAGAAAAATAATTAAGGATGAAATGGTTATACATCTCCTGAGATGTGGTGGATATGGTGGCTGACTGGAAGGGATCTGTTCCATACAATGGAACAAATTCAACTGCATGAGTGATGCTGGCCATGGGGGCAATCAAGCCATGTTGGTGCATTCTCCCACTTGGAGTGAACTCTCTTCAAAACATACATCCCAAGCTCTAGCCAATCATCTGGTGAAGAGAATACTGTTCCGTTTTGTTCCATTTCTGCTACTTTCTTGGAATTATCTTTCTTTTCACTCGATTACTCATCCCATCCTCGTCACCATCCATTTCTCTCGCATCCTTTGTAATCGAGTTTACATCCTCCACATAGCCTCATATTCATTTCTGTTTCATTCTCTCTCTTGTACCCACACCCGCCCTAAACTACCTTGAGTTGTACTTAAACTCAACATTGATACCATGTAACAATAAGCTAGATCTTACCTTTCTACCTGTATACAATCTTCTCCTCTCATCTTGAAACCTCGAAAGGCTTGAGCATCGCTCAGAGTCTCTTCCTATTCTTAACCCTTGACCTATCGCCTCGGGACTTCCTTCCCTTGCAATCTCTCATCTCCATCATTCAAGGAACCCCCTTGACAACCGTCCTTGTCCATCGCACCAAGAGGAATCCCCTCTGTCGACATTCAACTTAGAACCCTTGACTTCACATGTTGAGCTCCCTCTCTGCCTACTGAAGGTCTACATTCGCAACCTAACCATGGACCGAGCGTAACAAATACCCTGAAAGGTTGCACACACACCAGTGGCTTAGCAACATAGAAGGGGAGCTTCAACCATGCATCACTCAAACAACAAGCAAGCTATAAACCTATATAATCAGGTTATAATCTGCAACTTGCTCATAATTACTTGTAATTGGTCATGCAAATGATAATGTCATATATAGGATTAAATAGCTTCCTTTCCTTTCCAATTGTCACAGATCTGGGTGAAGTCAACAATGGTGCAGATTCCATGGCTACAAGACCCAATGTAACAGACAGGCTATTGACGAACTGTGCCTGCCACTTGATCAGCAAGTAGCTGTCCAGGGGGTATAAGGTGACATTAAACAATGGACGCTTATTGCCTATGCCTTCACTAAGAATGCCAATGGTGTGAATCAATTCCCACCCTTGCAGAGACTCATCTACCTTAACTTGTATAGAAGTGCTTACTCAGATGGTAGTTAGTGCTCTCTGTAAGTCATAATGTACCACCTAGGGCCGTCCTTGTGGCAATGTTGAGAGAAGGGATTTGCACTCATCATACCACATATTGCAACCAGCCTGTTATGTTTTCTTCTTCCTTTTTTCCTTTCGGTACATTTTAACAGACTCATTTTCCTTTTCGCTGATTACTCACCCTATTCTTGTCATCACCTGCTTCCTTCGTATCTCCCCACTTGCTTCATAATCAGCCTTACACTCCTCACATAGCCTTACTTCATTTCTGCTTCATTTCCCATACCTATCTACGCCTACCCTGCAGTACTTTGAGCTTTACTTAAACTCGACGTCGATACCATGTACAACAAGCTAGATCTTACCTTTCTACCTGTATATAATCATCTCCTCTCATCTCGAAACCTCGAAGGCTTGAACACTGTTCAAAGTCCCTTCTTATCCTTGACCCTTGACCTATCGCCTCAGGACTTCATTCCCTTGCGACCTCTCGTCTCCATCATTCAAGAAATCCCCTTGATAACCGTCCTTGTCCATCGCACCAAGAGGAATCCCCTTTGTCAACACTCGACCTAGAATCCTTAGTCCTGCACATTGAGCTCTTTCCCTCTTTACCGAAAGTCTATGTTCGCAGCCTAACCACAGACTGAGCGTAACACAGCCAGCTTCTCAATTTGTGTTGGTAAGAGTGGTATGATGTTCCCTTGTGTGTGTCGATCAACGCCAACTGTACAGACATTTCTCTTACCCAAATTTGCTTCCCTCATGGGCCATGTGGCTCATGCACATTTGTTATGCAGCAACCAATGCTGATTTGGAAGACATGTCCCCATCTTGAATTTCCTCCCTCCCATGAGCTGCGCAACTCACACCACCGGCAGTGGCCCACCACAATGTTGCACACACATATTGTTCTCGTAGGCCAGTGAGCTGTAATCCCACTCCTTGATGTAAATAAAAACCAATCACATCGAACATGTATATTTATATACAAAGATAGTAGTACTACTGGATGATGGCAAGCAGTCCAAGTTATGAGCAGGTTGTAACTACTTGTGGGAATGTGCCACAGAAAGTGTCTCTGGATGAAGAGGTCGATAGTCAGCAACATTGTGATGGCCAAACACAACTCTAGAAGACATTGTTTCCGATTAGGCCAACTGCTTAACCATCCACAGCATGTACTTACCTATTCCACCAAAGCAGCAGTGTCTTGATTTTAGCTGCTTTATCAGGCAAACCCAGCACTTTGAAGTAGTCAGTGATGTTGTAGTAGAAAGTTTCATAATTGAAATCCTCATCCACCACAGCCCATGACTCAGTATTGGACAACGCAAAGCAAATCTATTGATAGATCAGGCCAAAAGTGAAATAAGTTTAGGAATTGGTAGATGTACCTGAACAGCAATGTATGTAATCACTCATGGTTGCACAGTTTTCATCCTGAGTAGCACCGCAACATCACTCTGAGAATGGGAACTCAGACCCTTGAAGTGAATTGCTTCTTCTCCTCCTTCATGGGAATGAGCTGAGCTTGGCGAGGTGAAGATGCATTTGAACGACTGTAGTTTGCATGATGTCAGATACAGTGCTCCTAATACTAACGTGGTTCACCAACATACTTTGATGA
The DNA here is from genome assembly GCA_003316145.1 of Neoboletus magnificus. Taxonomy (NCBI): domain Eukaryota; kingdom Fungi; phylum Basidiomycota; class Agaricomycetes; order Boletales; family Boletaceae; genus Neoboletus; species Neoboletus magnificus. Next base: position 24,340 of record QFEI01000500.1, on the reverse strand, counting down.
GGAGATTACTCTGGAATAAACCCTTGGAGGGTTCATTCAGATTGTATATGTGACCTTTATAGAGGAATCTCAGCCAGCTAAATGCGGTGACTCAAATGTCAGGATCGTAGTCTTGTATAGATGCACATATGCTGTCTTAGACATCATGAGTGATGCCATCATTTAACATGTCTAAAACTGGCTTACCATCAGACCAGTCATAGTCAACAGGACAAAGGAGCCCTCCAGTTATATGATGGTTGAAACCTCGTCTCTTCTTATGGCGTGGAGATAGCGGAGGGTCGATACGTTCACAGTTTGCTGTTATCCAATGAATAATTTTGCCTTTCAGAGTGGATGCATCATCATCCTGAGCGCCATCCATGCCTGCCTGTACCTGTGCGAATTGCAATGCAATCTAGCATATGTTTATGCACCAGACTCACCTCCCAGCACCCACACAAATCAAACAGCCCTGCATCTAATAATTTCCCAATTGAAAGGCACCATTGTATGTGTCTCTTGTAGTTCTCGTTTGTTCACTCCTATCTGGTGAAAAATGCTTATTTGTGTGCTGGGCGGTATGAAACTTGACTTACTCAAGGGACGACTCAGCCCAGATAATCTCTGCAAAGGCCCCCTCAGCCAAGCATAGTTGATGGCGATCCTGCTCAGCAATCATGTCTGAGATGGGTTCAACAAGGGTAACAAGCTGTCGAACAGCTCACCCCTCCCTCATCAAGGAATGGACCCTGAGAATGTTCAGTGCACCATGGGTCATAAGTTGAAGATAGTTACTCATGGCTTCTTGATGATTTTGCTGAGCAACTCTGTGTTCTTGAGTTTGAGTGCAGCAACATGTCTCTTGAGGGTCACCAGAGCCTGCGTACTGGAGTCAGAGGAGATTTGGGACTCAGTAGGCAATGGGTTGGACACTGTGCCCTGTATAGGCAAAATGGCTGAGGTCGAGGACTGTCAGGATGACATTGGGCATAGCAGGGCTTGCTCCCAGGCAATTACTAGGAATATAAATCTGCTATGCAATTGGGTGAGTGACTCACCTGGAAGTTACGTATTGTGTTTTCTAGAAAGTATTCAGGGACAAATGTGATAGCAAGGAAACAAGGGATCAGACCAGGGCAAGGTAATGCTTCCAGCTCAGGGTGGTCCTTGCTTGATTATGCCTGTTAGATCTGGAGATGAGATGAACAGCTGCTTGGCAACTATGAAAATACAGACTTGCCTGCATGGAGGTGAGTAATTGCTGAGCCTGCTCTAATATGCCACACTACTTCCCTTTCTACATCATCCATGAATCAGCCTACCATCATCGCTGCATCCCATACCCTATGTTCGTGCAATTTCTCACAAGACTTGATGATCTCCAGCCAAACTTTGGGTGGCAGGAGAAATTCACATAGCCACTTATGTGGCTGTGTGGAGAACGCCCTTTGGACACCATCACCATTGACCAGCTTGACTCCATCCTGCCGGAATCACTTTGCATCATTTTCAACATCCCCTCTGCCTGGGTTCTTAGCTTCTGCGAAGAGGCCTTGCTGGAGATGGAGCATGCCAGGGAGCAAGCAGTGATGCAACACCTAGAGAACGACCAGCCGTGTATCGAGTGCAATGGGTGTTACGCTCGGTCCGTGATTAGGCAGCAAACGTAGACTTTCAATAGGTAGAGAGCGGGCTCAACAAGTAGGGTCAAGGGGTTCTGAGTCGAACGTCGACAAGGGGGATTCCTACTTGGTACAACAGACAAAGACAGTCGTCAAGGGGGTTCCTCAGACGATGGAGATGAAGGGGTTGTGAGGGAAGGGAGTCCCAAAGCGATAGGTCAAGGATCAAGAGCAGGAAGAGGCTGCTGGACAGCGCTCAAGCCTTTCGAGGTTTCAAGATAAGAGAAGGGGTTTGTATACAGGTAGGAAAGTAAGATCTAGCTTGTAGTACATGGTATCTGCATTGGGTTTAAGTACCACTCGAAGCGGTTTAGGGTAGGCGTGAGTACAAGAGAGATAATGAAGCGGAAATGAACATGAGGCAATGTGGAGGATGTAAACTCAATTACAAAGCAAGTGGGGGTGTGAGAAGAATGGATGATGACAGGGATGGAATGAGTAATCGAGTGAAAAGAAAGATGAGTCCGAGAAGATGAAGGAAAGAACTGAAAGGACAGAACGAATTGTAACAATGGGCACATCAAGGTGATTGTGCGTGTAGATGATATCTACTTAGACTAACACATGTACAGATCCATTCCTTCAATAGGGAGTTCTAGCAGGGGTGAACTGGTGATATGGTAGGAGCGACCTGCAAGTATTGACTCTTGTATGGCCAAATTAGGGATTTTTGTACCATTTGTTTCTACCGCACACATGACTTAACAACTTTAATCAATCTGCTAAGGGTCCATTGAATTATATGTACCAATGCAAGGGAAATGGTCATTGGTCAACAACAGGGTGGACAGCGATGATATGTCTGTCAAAATTATTGCCACCGACAATAGAGTAATAAACTTTGCACCATTCATTGCACCAATCAACTAGGAAAGTGTAGTGTTACAGTAACAGTGCTAACACAAAGCCAGCGTGATCATTCAAGCATATTTGCAGCATCTGTCTGCCATGTATTCCAAGTCAGGAAACAGAGAAATCAGGTGAAGATTAACATGTACCACTGACTTGCTCAATTAAATTGGGGAAGTGTAGTGTTAACAGTGGTGACACAAATATGGCATGACCATTTGAGTATATTTGCTCGTGACTGTCTACCCTATATCCTGAGTCAGGAAACAAAAAGATCAGATAAAAATCAACACATACCACTGACTCACTCCACAATTAAGTTAGGAAGGTGTAGTGTTAACAGAGATGACACAAAGACGGCACGACCGTTTGAGCATATTTGACACAGGTCATCTACCCTGTACTCCAAGTCAGCAAATGAAAATTTGGGTGAGAATCAACACACACCACTGACTCGTTCCAAAATTGAATTAGGAAATTGTAGTGTTAATGGTGGTGACACGAAGGCTGCATGATTGTTCGAGCATACCTGAAGATCTGGGCCCAACCATCCATCCTGCATCCTGAGTCAGAATACAAAGAGATCGTGTGAAATCAAACACATACCATGACCCAACCTCTAGCTCCCTGACAGGGCAACACAAAAAAGGTTAGCCATCTGGGCCACTATGGAAGGTTATATTGAGAAGAGGAGGAAGCAGAGTAGAAAAAGAAGAGGCTGATCCAGAAAGCTCTTCATTTTTCACCATGGCTCCTCACAAACTCCCCATTGAACTGGAGCGGATGATATTCTTGCTTGTACCATGCAAAATGGTGCACACTTGCCTAAGGGTGGTGAGATGGGTTAAAAGCTGGTGTGTAGCATGACAGTGGACAAAGTGACATACATATTGTGGCCAACACTGGTTAGAGCCTGCCCTCTATCAGGCGGTATATCTGATGACTGATTTCCAGGCGAGAGGGTTCTTGAAGTCCATAGTACATTAGCCTGACTTTGCTCTGTCCATGGTCGAGGCTCTTTGCCTCAATGTTTCCGTTCACTTGGACACAGCAGCGCCTATTCTCACACTGTGTGCTGGAGTCAAGTGCCTTAACATGCACTTTCCTTGCCACCTTATAGGCCAAAACCCCATTCTAGGTCCACTCAACGGTCTCTCAAACCTTAATGTTCTCTATGTGGACCTCTTGTCAATCTTCAACACCAGGACAATCTACTTACCAAATGTCCCCATTTTCTTTCATGTGACACATCTTCACCTGTCTAATGCCTGGGCCACCTGGAACCCTGCAGCGGACTCCATTGATCTAGAACAGCTTAAACAACTCACCCATGTTTCCCTTCACCTGTCAACCATCCGCACGCTTCCAGCGCTCTTGAGGAAGATTCTCAAGCATGAGAATCTTACTGTCCTTGTCCTTTGGAAAAGATCCTTCATATCCTACCATGGCGCTGTGCACTTTCTTCTAGATTCTGACCTCACAGACAAGCACATTCTCATTCTTGATGATGAGTCATTCCAGCACCACATGCTGGACAATGATTTCTGAACAAGTTCAGAATGTGTTATTAAACTGTGTTAGATAATAGAAGGTTCATAAGCAATCGGCATACCTGGTAGACAGCAAAATCCTAATTCATCCCCAAGGAGCCACACTGTCATCAGACAGCAATGATGATGTGGTCATGCCCTACATCGTGAAGCTGGCTGATTCTGGGTCACACTTAGAAGTTGAGTGGAGGGTAAAGACCAATGAGGACACTGGTGAGTCAGATAAGGGATCAGAGGTAGAGTCAGAGGTGGAATCGGGCGGGGAGTTGGGGATGGAATCAACTGAGGATCTGTAAAGGTTGGTGTGTGCAGGCTGGAACTAGAGGGCATACCTGTAATGAAAGCAGAATGTGCAGTCTGTATTGTGCATTGGCATGGGTTCATGGATTGAGAATGTCTCGAGCTTGATGTAAATTGGCCAATCATAAAAAGTGTGGGAACACAACATGCCCAAATAAAGTGGAGAGTTGCCATTTTCGTGTCCAAGTTTTCTGATTCGTCGTTCGGGCCATTGAGTCAATGCCTAGATTATGTAGTTGTATACTGCTGTATATATTCTAGTCACCGGTGGTGAATATATGCTCGTGTTGCATATTCCGGTTGATAGATAGTAGACATATGGCTATCTCACAACTAAGCCATGGAAACAGAATCCAAGATTACATCTATTCCAGCAGTCGAGTTGTACCCAAATGATTGCATGCACGCTGTTTGTTATTATAAGAGGTGCTGCCGCAAGTCCAGCTGGAATGTCCATGAGAGATAAATCGATAGTGAGTAATCAGGGTACATTACTATCTAATCAGTATGTAGACTCCCAGCCCGTAGTAATCGACCCTTCATCATCATCTGTTGCTGAAGCATTGTAAGCCAGCAATTTCCCTCCTGATCCCTCTGTATCATAGAAATTGCATCCATTACTTCCAGATATGCATCTCTCCAATTGTCAGATGATATCAAAATCTCTGTGTGGTAACTCTCTTTAAACTCCTTGAGTGACATATAGATGGCAGTTGCAGCCAGAGTGAAAGCTTGGTTGAGGTTCTCATTCTGAATAAATCAATGGAGCTGAGTGGAGTGAAGAAAAACCACATCAATGACGAGGTCTTCAAATAGATCTGTCCTGAACAATTCTTCATGGCTCGTCATCTGGCCATCCTCAGTCGGAACCTATAGCCACGGTCAGTAGACATAGCAGAATTAGTAGATACAATGTACTGTTACTGTGGTCTTCAGATACTGCAGGTCTTTGAGTAGATCTTTCACACAAGCACACTTGTGTGCAATCTCGGGCTGATCAAGCAGGAGCTGCAGGCCGAATGCTCACTGGACATGGCAAGACACGTAATCCTTGAATGACTGCCAGATTCCTGCCATTGCTGCCACTATATCTTGAGTCATATCCCACTCCTTGATGAAAACTGTGGGAAACATCAGAGTGCTTGCTATCATATAATAATAACTTATTTACACACCTTTGCCAAGAATCGACTATTTTGCATTCACAATAGCTTCATTGACAAAGCATTCCCTAGTATTAGATAGCGGGACAGCTTTCTATGTCATCATCATAGAAAATATATTGTGTTTTGCTGCCTCCATGACCTTCCGTTTTTGTCCCTTGGTCAAACGAACAGGCATTGTGATGGGTATGGGTGATTGTGGCTGTGGAACCGTGCTTGCATCTGTGGTAGGTACTTGGACAGCAAGTGGGGTATTGATGGGAATGGTAATTGATGGCAGCACAGGGGTTGATGGCATGGTGATGTGCATTTCTTGTTGAGCACGACAGATGGTTGTGGCTTCACCTGTCTACAATAGTATGTCTAGATATCACATTTGTATAGAGAACACCTAACTTACACTGATTACTGTCAATGTCATTTCTGGCCTTCCGAGAATCTGAACTCCAGGTTGGCAAGGCATTGTCAACCAGAGACGTTGAGCAATTGCCATTCTGCATCAGAGGCGAGCTTGGTCTGGTGCAAGTGAACTGGAGGGGTTGGAGCCCAAGTGTATGCTTGATGGCGTTTGCAGCCAATCACTTACTTGCTGATGATGCATTTGTGAAATCACATGAGGACTAGTGTACTAAGCCACTGCAGGCCCCACTGGGACAGGCTGCATGGCAGTCGCTGCATATGAGCAACATTTGTCAAGCACTGAGCCCCCAGCTATGGTGTATTGGGGATTAACTGTTGAGGTGCTGGAGGTATATTGACCGATTGTTGAGCCTCCAGCCATGGTGTATTGGCCATCAAATGTCAAGCATTGGGGGTTGTGCAAATCTATTTGATCCTGCTGATACATCTCCAGGAATGACGAGTCTTGTGGCCTCTCACCAGGTAAATTCAGGTTTTCAGCTTGCAGCTGGAGTCTGGGATAGTACTGTAGGCCAATTAGAATTAGGATGTATCCAAGCATAGAACAGTATATACTTTGTTCTGCTTGCACCGCTGCTTGCTCATTGTAGGAGTTGAAACATGCAGAAAGGATGGTAATATGGCAACAAATCACATTATCATTTGATAATCAATACATGACGAACAAGATGCACGAAGTACAAGATTCAAGCTACTGTATCACATGGCATAGGCTCCCTGATCGTCATGTCTGTAATTAGTATGGATCTCCATCACAGTTAAAATGATGTACATTGCTAGCTGGCCGTCTTTGTGCTCAGGCTTCACAGAACATGTGGTCTAGGGCTAATTAACTCTGTGGCACTCCCAATATGAGCCAGCTGAGTGTCTGCGATCGTCAGTGCAACAAGTTCTTCAGCAAAGGTAGCACGGTAATATCTGCTATCATCTTCCAGTTCACACAAAGAGCATGGAGATAGTGTGTTCTTCATGGTTTCAAGTAGGGACTTCTCTACAATCAACTGGCTTTCTTCCTGCTGTCAAATTGCAGAAAGAAACAGTCTGTGCCTCTCCAGGGATTCGATCTCAGATGTGATCTGTGCAACCCAGTGTACAACAGTATCCCAATCTGCTTGCTTTGCTTCATAAGCTCTCTGGACAACTATCTGGGGAAAGTAGGAAAGCATGAACTGTAGCAACTCCTTTTCCTTGTCGTCTAACGATTAACAGAGATCTATGCATTGAATTAAAAGTGATATTTACCTCTTCAACATCTTCCACTGTCATATTCAGGTGGGACGAAGGACCAGTGGTCCTTGCAGCAAACTGAAGCTCAAGGGGCGTTGGGCCATCTTGAGGCTGGTAGGGTTTGTATCTTGGAGATATGCAGGCATGCTGCTGTAAAGTGTGCGTGCCAATGCAAACCTTTGGAGGACTGGATGGAGTGCTACTGTGCTCAGCACAAGAAGAGAGTGTCCTTGGAGCTTGGAAGGAACTGCATGAAATGGATCTGAAACGAGAATAAACACTGTCACAATCACAGAAGGGGGGAAAGGGGAGCCACTAAGACAAAAATCATCAATGAATAGCTTGCATGCAAGATCTTTGTCATTGTGGACATCTTCCTCAGACCGGAACCCATGGACGATATCATCCCTCTCCAACATGTGAGCAGAGAAGCTGCTCATAAGACTAGATCCAGTGGATAACGCGGCTAAAGGTGAAAGTGGTGGTGTCATATATGAGATGCCCATCATGGAGAGTATATGAATGTTGGCTGGCGGAGCCTGAGTCTGAGTTTGAAAGACTTGAGAGAAATCAACTACTGCTGATAGAAGCACAGAGTGAACTTGCCGCACACTGACATCTTCATGGATGTTATATGTCCCAGCTGTTATGCAGACTTCCCATCCAAGGAGGCTTTTCTCTATCACATTGATGTTAACAGTGCTGGCTGTATCATGAACCTGGAGCAACTAGTAAGCCAGATCCCTACAGTGGCACATGAGATCCCTATACCTCCAGCCTTTCTTTGTGGGCCCCAGGACACTGATGTCAGAGGGGAGTATCATCCAGCATCCAGTTTTCTCTTTCTAGAAAAGGGTGAAACACTCTTTGACTGTTTAAAGGCTTATGAATATGAAAGACACAGAACAAATGTGTCATACTATCCATTCCAAGATGAAGGAGAGTGGGATCTCATGAAATTCCTCGCATTAAACCTTATGAAGTCACAGATCTCTCAATTCCTCAAGCTCAAGTGGGTATGTGATTTGAGCTTATCTAACTTTGAAATTTCAAGTTTTGACTCTACATTCAAGTTCAAGGACCGTCCAGCACCATCTTTCAATACGGTTGATAAACTGTTTGGCTGGTTAGCGGGCCTTCCCCAAGGCACCCAATGGCAGTTCTCCCCCGTTACTATCAAGGAGTTCAGGACAACCCATCCCATCCAGCTCATACACTGCAATACCCTGGATATCATCCGGGAATTACTGTCCAATCCAATGTTTGCAAGAAATATGACATATGACCCTCACATTATTATGAAAGGAATGGAGTGTGTTACAACTTATCCCATCTTTCTCGTTTCTCCTTATCACCACAGACTTATCTTTCTTTTCGCTCGATTACTCACCATATTTCTGTCATCATCCGTTTCTTCCGCACCTCCCACTTACTTCGTAATTGAGCTTACATCCTCCATATTGCCTGACATTCATTTCCATTTCATTAACCTTCTTGTGCCCACACTTGCCCTAAAGTACCTCAAGTAGTACTTAAACTCAACGTCGATACCATGTATCATAAGCTAGATCTTACTTTCCTTCCTGTATACAAACCTCTTCTTTCATCTCGAAACCTCGAAAGGCCTGAGCACTGTTCAACAGCCTCTCCCTACTCTTGACCCTCAACCCGTCGCTTTGGGAATCCCTTCCCTCATGACCTTTCGTCTCCATCGTCTAAGGAATCCCCTTGACGACCGTCCTTGTCCATTGTACCAAGAGGAATCCCCCTTGTCGACGTTCAACTCAGAACTCCTTGACCCTACTCGTTGAGCTTGTCCCCCATCTATTGAAAGTCTATGTTCGCTGCCTAACCACGGACCGAGTGTAACAAAAGATCTAGCTTCTCCTTCAAGGCTACCATTGCTGTAGTCCCTCACCCACCTTGACCACCACGTCCTCCGCACCTTCTCAACCCTGGGTCAACCCTTACCAAGGAACCCTTCCCCCAAAAAAACCCAGAACACTGAAAACTCGCACCCCCTCACCTCCACCACCACCCTCGTCTCCTACACCCTCCCCCACACCCTCACCCTCCCCCACACCCTCACCCTCCCCCACACCCTTGCCCTCACTGTCACCCACACCACCCATGGCCACCCCTGCCAAAGAACTCCACCTCAGCGTCCCTGAGAACTACGATGGAGATGCCAAGACCTTTAAAGCATGGCTTGTCTCCGTCCGATTATACCTCATGATTAACAACTCTATCTACGACACTGACACCAAGAGAATCACCTTCGCCCTATCTTTCATGAAGAAAGGAACCACCCTAGGCTGGGCAACCACGTTCACCAACGAAGCCATCGACAATGGTACCTTCAGAACCTTCACCGACTTCTCCAACAAGGTAACCAAGGTGTTTCTACCTAGCAACCAAAAGGGGAACACCCTCCTCAAACTCCAGACCCTATCCCAGGACAAGGATGTCCTCTCCTACATTAACGCGTTCAAGGATGCCGCCCAGCTTAGTGAGCTGATGGATGACGCGACCCTTATTCACTTCTTCGCCCAAGGGCTGAAGAAACCTCTGAAAGACCGCATCTTCTCCATGGACACAGTCCCCACCACCATAGACGAGTGGTACACCAAAGCAGAACAATTCCACTCCCAATGGAACCACTTCCGAACAATTTCCACTTGCAACTCCTCCTCCTCCTCAAAACCCCCCACCCGATTCTTCCATACCCCAATGCACATGCCAAAAGATCTGAATGCTATGGACGTTGACGCCGTCCAAATCCCCAAGATGACTCCTGAGGAACGAAAGCATTGCTTCGACCTCAAACTCTGCTTCCACTGCAGAAAACCTGGACACGGATTGTCCAACTGCCCCACCTTCCCCTCAAAGCCCGGATCCAAAGTTAGACAAGTAGCCGAAGAAGTCCCGGAGTTGAAAGACATGGAAGATGACGAAGAAGAAGGTGTGGCAAGGATTGCCTTCTCCACTGAGGAGGATTTTTAGAACAGAGACATCCTTCAACGCAACGATCTCCTAACGTAACGTGCGCCCCTGTAATAGTGTCTGCTACTCCCAAAGCTATGCGAATTCCTATACAATTGATCACTCCCTCACACACGTTGAAAGCCGTCGAAACCCGAGCCCTTGTTGACAGCGGTGCAGATATCTCCTACATCGACTGGCAGTTTGTCCGAAAACACTCCCTTCCTACCACGAAACTTGACGTACCAATCAAGGTGCGAAATGTCGACCAAACATCGAATAAAAATGGGGAAATCTGCTTTACCTGCTCCCTTTATCTCAACATCAGAGGAATCATACAATCCCACCTCTTCCATGTCATGTCATGCGGCCGAGAGAACGTGATCCTTGGTGTACCTTGGCTTCACAACACCAACCCCACTATTGACTGGGCTCGCCAAACTCTTGACATCCCTTCCTCCTGCGACCAATCCAAAGACCTATATGCCACCTACTCCCTCGACCAACAAAGACACGACTCCCACTTCAGAAAACCCACTCCCCCTCGTCATGTCAATATAGATGCCGTTTATGACGCACGACTCATGGAATACCTCGGACATCGCTCCCCCAATGACTACGTCTCCGCCGCCAGACACAATCGTCATGCGTTCCGAATCATCCGAGGAGATGCGAAACGATTCCTTCAGAATACCCCTGCGGTTGCCAGGCTCACCACAGCAACTGAGTTAGCCATGGCTGCTGAACAAGCCAAACCGAAGGCCATTCTTTCTGACAAATACAAAGACTTCGCTGATGTCTTCACCAAGGAATCTGTGGACCATCTTCCCCCATCCTAGCCTTATGACCATGAGATCAACCTCGATAACAAATTCACCCCAAAGATTGGGAAGATATACCCACTCTCCCCAGACGAGATCAAAGCCACCGAAGACTTCCTAGACGAAAACCTCGCCTCTGGGAAAATCCACCCATCTAACTCCCCACAGGCATCCCCCTTCTTCTTCGTAAAGAAAAAGGACGGAAAACTTCACCCCTGCCAGGACTATTGGTACCTGAATGAACACACGATCCATGATGCCTACCCCCTCCCCCTTGTCTCCAATCTCGTCGACAAACTGAAAGGAGCTAACTTATTCACCAAGTTTGACGTCCAATGGGGATACAACAATGTCCACATTAAGGATGGCCACCAAAGGAAGGCAGCCTTCATTACCCACAGAGGACTTTATGAACCAATGGTCATGTTTTTCGGGCTGAACAACTCCCCCTCCACGTTCCAACGTTTCATGAATGACTCGTTCAGGGACCTCATAGCTGAAGGATGGCTCGTCATCTATATGGATGACCTCCTCATCTTCTCCCCCGATGAACAAACCCACACCGAACGAACCCGTTGAGTCCTCCAACGTATGCAAGAACTCGACCTCCACCTGAAACTCGAAAAATGCTCCTTCACCACTTCAGAAGTTGAATACCTTGGGATGATTGTGAAACCTGGGCAGCTCGCCATGGACCTGGTCAAACTCAATGGTATCAGAACGTGGCCCACCCCCCAGAAAGTCAGGAAAGTCTGGTCCTTCCTAGACTTTGCCAACTTTTACCGACGATTCATCCCTGACTACTCCAACATCACCCGACCCCTCCTCAACCTCACCAAAAAGAATCATCACTGGGAATGGACCACAGCCTGTCAACAATCCTTTGACTCCTTGAAAAACCTTTTCCTGTTGAAACCCATCCTCCAACTCCCCGACCTCTCTAAACCCTTTGCCATCGCCACGGATGCCTCAAAGTATGCCTCCGGTGCAGTGCTCCTTCAAACAGATCCCAACGGAGAATGGCACCCATGCTCCTACCTCTCTCAATCTTTCTCCCCCACTGAGCGGAACTACGATATCTACAACAGGGAACTCCTGGCTGTCATCCGGGCGCTGAAAGCATGGCGACACTATCTTAGAGGTTCCTCCTTCCCTATACAAACTTTCACTGACCACAAAAACCTCACCCACTTTCACCAACCCCAAAACCTCAACTGTTGACAAGCCCACTGGCTCCTCGACCTTGCCGACTTTGAACTAAAGATTATCCATGTTCCAGGAAAGCTCCTTGTCCTCCCCAACACCCTCTCCCGCCATCCTGACCTTCATCCGGACGACACTGACGATAACACCTCCACCACCCTCCTCCCTGACTCCCTCTTCGTCAACCTCATCGACACCCCCTTACACGATCGCATCCACTCCCTCTCCCAATCCAACTCCCTTGTCCTCCAACACCTTCAATCCGCCCTGGAACCAGATCTCCCAGTGGCGTTCCGCTCCCGTTTATCTGATTGGGAAATCACTGATGGTGTTCTCACCTACAAAAATTGTGTCTATATCCCCCAAAATGACGACCTACGCCACTCCGTCGTACAAAGATGTCACGACCACCCCACCGCTGGCCACCCCGGTTACCTCAAAACCTGCCAACTCATCACTGCCGAATTTTGGTGGCCAGGCCTTGCCCACTATGTTCGCAAGTTCATCGAAGGCTGTGCATCCTGCCAACAGGCAAAGGCAAATACACACCCCACCACCCCCCCGCTTACTCCCATTCCCTCCTCCGCCTCTCGCCCCTTCCAGCAAATCTCATGTGATCTCATCACTGACCTCCCACTCTCCTCCGGATTTGATTCCCTCTTGGTTGTGGTCGACCATGGGCTTACAAAGGGGGTAATTCTCTGCCCTACCAAGAAATCCATTTCTGCCGAAGGAATTGCATCCCTCTTCTTCCACAAAGTCTTCCTTCGCTTCGGGCTATACGACAAAATCATCTCTGATCACGGCCCCCAATTCGCCTCCTCCTTCGCCAAAGAACTTGGACGCCTCCTCCACTACGACTTATCCCTCTCCACTGCCTACCATCCTCAAACCGACGGAGAAACTGAACAGGTAAACCAAGAAGTCGAGACGTATCTCCACATCTTCTGTGGTGCCAACCCTGGTTCCTGGGCTGATTCAATCTCTCATGCCGAATTCGCACATAATCACCGCCCCCACTCTGTCACTGGCCAATCCCCGTTCTTTCTCATGATGGGCTACAAACCCCATGCCCTCCCCACTATATTCCCTATCTCCGACCTCCTGGCAGTCGAACTCTGACTCTCCTCCCTCCAAAAAGCTCGAGACGAAGCCCTAGCCGCTCATGACTTAGCCCGACAGGTCATGAACTCTCGAAACCGTCGCTCATTCACTCCTTTCCAACTCAGGGATAAAGATTGGCTAGAAGCCAAAAATCTGAAATGTTCTGTTACCAATCCGAAATTCGCCCCCAAACGAGAAGGACCCTTCATAATCACGAAGGTTCTATCACCGGTCACCTACCAACTCTGCCTCCCGAAAGCCTGGAAGATCCACCCAGTATTCCACGCTTCCCTTCTATCTCCCTACCAGGAAAACGACATCCACGGCCCAAACTTCCCCGCGCCACCACCTGACCTTATTGACAGCGAAGAAGAGTACGAAATCGAATGGATATTACGCCACCGTGGATCCACTCAACGCCGCATGTACCTGATCCGATGGAAAGGATATTCAGCCGAAGAAGACTCCTGGGTATCGGAATCTGATCTCAAACATTCAAAGACCATCCTCACCAACTATAAAAACTGTCACCCTTCCGCTTTTCCCCCTCAGAAAAACTCTTCACCTTCTTGATTCACTATATCCACCAAACAAACCTCGAGCTTTGTTTCCTCTGTCTCCTCCCTTTCATCTTCTCCTCCTTCTACTATTACAGTTGTCTCCGTTACCGATACCATTTCCCCTTCTTCCCCTTCCTCTACTGTCGCCTCCCCCGGCTGGGCCTCCTCGGCCACCCCTGAACCTACTACCACCACCACCACCATCACATTGGTAGACGTTCCCATCTATGCCCATCGCCTCCGAGATGACCTCCCCGACAACGACTTTCTCTCGAGAATGAGGAACCATCTACGTGACCCCCGGCTCGCCACCCCCCTTGACACCCACTGTGACGTGGCCTCTCCTCTCTGGACCCTACACCGCGCGTACCTCCAGAACGAACACCTTGGAAACTTAATCCGCCTCACCTCCTCCGGTGAGAGCATCAGTAATCGTACCAACCTCCTCAGGGAGATCTACCTAAACATAGAGGGAAATCTCATGATGGCTCTGGGACAGCTTGACATGCTTCCCTTCCTCGACAACCTCGACTGTTACTGTTACGTTTCTTTCTTTCCCCTCTCCTTTCGATACGTTTCAACGGACTTACTTTCTTTTCGCTCGATTACTCATCCCATCTCTGTCATCACCCGTCCCCTTCGCATCCCCCACTTACTTCGTAATCGAGCTTACATCCCCCATGTCACCTTTTGTTCATTTCCGTTTCATTATCCTTCTCGTACCCACACTTGCCCTAAACTACCTCGAGTAATACTTAAACTCGACGTCGATACCATGTACAACAAGCTAGATCTTACTTTCCTTCCTGTATACAAAACCTCGTCTCTCGTCTCAAAACCTCGAAAGGCTCGAGCGCTGTCCAACAGCCTCCCCTTACTCTTGACCCTTGACCTATCGCTTCGGGATTCTCTTCCCTTGCGATCCCTCGTCTCCATCGTGCAAGGAATCCCCTTGGCGACCGTCCTTGTCCGTTGAACCAAGAGGAATCACCTTTGTCAACGTTCGACTCAGACCCCTTGACCCAACTCGTTGAGCTTGTTCTTCACCTATTGAAAGTCTACGCTTGCAGCCTAACCACGGACCGAGCGTAACAGTTACCTCCAAGAACTATTCACCGCTGCCCCTCCCTGCTCCCTAACTCCCCCTTCTGCCTCCTCTTCCCCACTAAACTCTGAAGAGGAACTCATGTTCCGACGGGCAGAACTCCGGCACGAAGTCCACACTTTAGGCACCCTCGACGGGGAGGTTACCACTGTCCCTCTCCCTCCTCACCACCCGCGATACCACAAGGCATGCTTCATATGCCACTGCCTGGACCATAAGAAGAAGGACTGCCGGTACTATCAATGCCCCACCTGCTCCCTATTCTCTCCCGGACACCCTCAAAAATTCTGTCCCAATCGCCGCACCTCTCCACCCTTGTCATCTTCCTCCTCCTCTCAACGGTCTAGATCGTCGCAATCCTCTCGCCCACTCCCTATTCCTCCTCCCTCTCGCCCACGACAAAACACTACCACTCGTGGGAACCGACGCAATCGCCACTCCGGACGGCGTCATACCTCCCCAGACCCCATCTCTGACTACGGTGACGATGTCTGGGACGACACCGCCTACGCAAATGTCACCGGATCGCCGGGATACTCCTACAGAGACTTCTGGTAGAAGATACGTTTGCCCTTCTTCGGTGCTTCAGGGATAGCCCAGGGGTATTGTTACAACTTATCCCGTCTTTCTCGTTTCTCCTTATCATCACGCACTTATCTTTCTTTTCGCTCGATTACTCACCATATTTCTGTCATCATCCGTTTCTTCCGCACCTCCCACTTACTTCGTAATCAAGCTTACATCCTCCATATTGCCTGACATTCATTTCCATTTCATTAACCTTCTTGTGCCCACACTTGCCCTAAAGTACCTTGAGTATACTTAAACTCAACGTCAATACCATGTATCATAAGCTAGATCTTACTTTCCTTCCTGTATACAAACCTCTTCTTTCGTCTCGAAATCTCGAAAGGTCTGAGTGCTGTTCAACAGCCTCTCCCTACTCTTGACCCCCGACCCGTCGCTTTGGGAATCCCTTCCCTCACGACCTTTCATCTCCATCGTCTAAGGAATCCCCTTGACGACCATCCTTGTCCGTTGTACCAAGAGGAATCCCCTTTGTCAACGTTCGACTCAGAACCCCTTGACCCTACTTGTTGAGCTTGTCCCCCATCTATTGAAAGTCTACATTCACTGCCTAACCACGGACCGAGTGTAATAGAGTGCAAGTATAGTGAATTCTTCACTGGCACCCGTGTGTTTGACATTCAAGTATGTATTGCATGTTATGATACACTCCACACTAACTTGTCTTCTGATACAATAGAATTACCTTCCTCCCAGTGCAACCATCATTCCCATCATTCTTGCCTCTGACAAGACCCCGGTGATGTGCTAAACCAGTGGACTGGTGATGCATCCAGTGTTCATGACAATTGGCAACATTCAGTCTGACGTAAGAATGCAAGCAATGTCCCATGCATGGCGCTGCATTGCATTTATCCCAACCCCCAAGTTCAAAGTCCATCCCAACTACCAGACTATTCTTTCTGCCTGCCTTTTTCACCACTGCATGGATGTGGTGGTGGCTCCTCTCAAACACGTCACTTTGCACAGGATGGCTCTCACCAATGCTATGGGTTCTGTCTGCTACTGCTTTACGCCACTTGTCTCCTATATCATGGATCTACCAGAGCAGCAACTAATCACTGGTGTGGTTATGAATGCTTCTCCTGTTACAGTTGCCAAGAGATCAAAGTTTGGTGATCCTGAACCCGCTGAGCCTCAGACGGCAAATACACACTTACACAGCTCAGCAAACTATGCAATCAGATAGATCCGTGGGACCTTGATGCTTTTCAGAACGCAGCCAAGTTGTGCAAGTTGCTTGGCGTTCACAGGCCATTCTGGAGGAGCTGGAGATTTGCTGATCCATCTCTCTTCCTAACTGGAGAGATTCTCCATACATGTTATAAATTTTTCTTCGACCATGTTCTTGCCTGGTGTACAGTGCTTGTCAGAGCACATGCCCTTGACACCCGCTTTAAGCATTTGCACCAACGAGTTGCTACTCGCCACTTCTTCTCCAGTGTCTCTCATGTGACTCAGATGACAGGCTGAGATCATCGTAATATCAAAAGGACCATCATTCCCATCATAGCAGGCATTGTACCAGATTATTTTATCTCCCCCATTTGCACCATGGCTGGATTCATATATCAGGCTCAAAATCCTGTCCACACCAACTCATCTGTGGCATCCATGACACAATCTCTTCGTGATTTCCATGCTGGGAAACATGCCATTCTGGAGCTCAAAGCTCATACATTGATGAGTGGTCTGATGGACCACTTCAACATCCCCAAGTTGGAGCTCATGCAAAGTTTCGCTCGTCAAACTAAGGCGAACGGTACTCTGATTCAATTCACAGCCAATGTGACTGAGCATTTACTCATCACTCACTGCAAGAATGTATTCCAGCATACAAGTCGCAACCACCTTACCTTTGTGGACCAAGCAGTCAGGATTCTGAACTGGAGGAGGCTATACGCCTCTTTGACCTGTATCTTATCCTCTGACTTTTACGCTCGGTCCATGGTTAGGCTGTGAACGTAGACCTTCAATAGGTAGAGAGAGAGCTTAATATGTAAAGTCAAGGGTTCTGAGTCAAATGTTGACAGAGGGGATTCTTCTTGGTGCAACGGACAAGGATGGTCATCAAGGGGATTCCTTGAACAATGGAGATGAGAGATCACAAGGGAAGAAAATCCCGAGGCAATGGGTCAAGGATCAAGAATGAGAGGAGACTCTGAGCGACACTTAGGCCTTTTGAGGTTTCAAGAGGAGAGAGTTGTATACAGGTTAGAAAGGTAAGATCTAGCTTGTAGTACATGGCATCAATGTCAAGTTTAAGTATAACTCAAAGTAGTTTAGGGCAAGTGTGGGCATAAGAGAGATAATGAAGCAGAAATGAATATAAGGCTATGTGGAGAATGTAAACTCGATTACGAGATAAGTGGAGGGTGCAAGAGAAATAGATGATGACAAGAATGGAATGAGTAATTGAGTGAAAGGAAAGGTAAGTTCATGAAAGCAGTAAAAAGGAAGGGAAATGGAAGAAAACGTAACACTGACAATCAGATGATGCAGCATTCGAAAATGCACTTGTTATCGAGAACAAGGAAATCACAACCACAGACCCTGCATTATCATTCATGTAACACATGTTACCAGAGAAAGAATCTATGTTCCATGGCCCTTGCCCATATTGCAACCACTTCAAAGATCACAGAGGCTTAGTTTCATCAGAGGGAGCCATTGCTTTCCATGTGACAATACGCCCAGATCATGTGATGTTGTCTATTGCTCAAATGCAGGTTCTGTACAACCTTCCAGACCCTTCCCACTCATTGTCCAACTACATCCATGCAGCATCGAATGGTATTCCAGCATGTGAATGGGATATTCATGGTAATGTGACCATTTGGAACAAGTTCCAAATCCAGCTACACTCCTCCTTTTGATCATGCTACATCAACTGCAGCCAAGTTGTTCAAGCCCTTCCTCCATCTGACCATTATCCTCTGGGGTGTTGTGATGCAGTATTACTGAGTCAGCCAGATGGTAGTAATACATTCAGTAATGGTGAACTCCTTCGTTCTGGCTCCCTCATTCTGATCCTTTCTAAGATGTTGCTCAAATCCAGGCAATATTCACACCAAAGACAAAGAACAACCTCCCTGCATACCTCAGGGGAGTGCCTCTCCTCTATGTCCAATATTTTTGCATTGTATCAGTGCCCACTCAGACTAGCATGGGTTTGTATCAGATCAAGCATGTGCAACCTTTGAAAGCATGGGCAAGTGCCATTGTTCCTATGACTGACGTCATGCTCTCTGTAGATCTAGTACCGATCTTTAGTACAGCGCTGCCTGGTGTGAACCAATGTAGCGAGACTTGCATGGAGGGCTATTCATCTTACTATCTTAATAGCTTTACTGACAAAGAGACATTTCATGTTTTGCATCAGCATGGTCTCGTAGATTTGTAGCTTCCTATGCTGGTTGATCATGACAATATTTTGCACTCTTATCACACACTCATCACGACGGAAGGTTTGTTTTACCTGCCAATATCAGCCATATGGTGACAACAAAGATCGTTGTTGCATCTCCACCAATCAAAAGGCTGAGACCTAAAAGCCGTGGTTGTTCAAGTTGTGGCTGGCCAGCCAGTTTGTTATAGTTTCTGGATTTGGTTCTGAACCCACATTCCACCCAAATGGACACTCACTAGGGTCATTGTGTATGCTTCACTGGCATATGCAACAATTTATCATTCATGCCATTTCATTTTATCTGTTCTTCACTGCTGTATTGATGAACAGTTGTTTTAGGTGTGGCGCTAATCCATGTCAGCGTTCCTTTGACAGCAGTCAGGCCATTTCTCTCCATCACACGATGTATCAATACTATGCTGCATATGCCAGTAGGCCTCTGGTAAAGCAGAACCTGCCCCAATCTTCTGATCGACCGTCCAAGAAACCATGTGAGGAGGACAAGAGCGCCATCATAGCTCAGCACATTGCTCCCACAAACCCACCCCACTCCAACTCCTCAAAGGATGCCCATGTCCCCACCGAGTCGAGCACAACAGCAGTAGCATGCTCAAAGACCAGTCAGAGCACAGAGTATGTGTCGACTCCTCAAGATCACACTACTTCAACTGACAGTCCAGGCTCAACAAGTTCTAAATGCCCGATTCGGACTCAGCGTTTACCCACTTGCTTTAGGAATACACTACCAGAACCACCACCTCCTATCTCCATACAACCTCCCTCCGTTGTCATTCTCCCTCGCATCATATTACATGTCTTTGACTCTTTTCATACCACATTCAACACATTTGGCATAGCCCAAGAATACTGGCACCATCCAACATATGATCCTGATTACTTCATGTCGCTTGAGGAACTGTCTGACAAGAACTCAGGCTTGAGTATTGTCGATGATGAAGCCATATGGCCTTGGGCAGTTCCTTTCCTTCCACCCTGGCCATGGAAATCAATGTCTATTTGGTGTTTGATGAGCTGGATGCTATCTGGAAGTAAGCAGAAGTCAGCTTCGGAAGTGACACACCTGGTCAGCTCTGTTTTAATGGCTGAGGACTTCTCTCTTGACGCGCTAATTGGTTTCAATGCTCATATGGAGTTGAAACACTTGGATGCCTCCAAGAAGGACCTCAACCCAGAGTCTCGCTTCCACAAGGATGGCTGGATGGAAAGTACTCTCAGTATCTCTGTGCCAACTTGCGAATGAAACCCAGGAGGGAACAGCCAGCAGTTCACAGTCTCTGGTTTTTTCCACCGCAACTTAACAGCTGTTGTGCGTGCCACATTCTCAGACCCTTCATCTAAGAGGTTTCATTTCACCCCCTTCAAACAGATATGGAAATCCCTGGCAAGGAATGAGGAGCAATGTGTATATGATGAACTGTATACTTCGGACATGTGGATCAAAGCTCATGATGAGCTTCAAAAGGAGCGGCATACTGACAGCTGTACCCTTGAGTGGGTCATTGCCAGTCTCATGTTCTCCTCCGATTCAACACATTTGACTCAATTTGGCCACACATCGGCATGGCCCGTCTACATGGCCTTTGGAAACCTATCAAAGTATATCCAATCATGACCAAATGCCCCCAGGGCATGTAATCTTGTTGCATTCATCCCGAAAGTAAGTCTGCCACTCAGATTAATATGTTTTACAAGACTGGGATTGACATGCTGGCAGCTTCCGCATTCTATCACTAGTTCTATATCTCAGGTGACGAACAAAAAAAATGTGTCTAACGTCCTGACACACTGCAAGCATGAGCTGGTACAGGCCCTTTGCAAGATTTTATTGGATGAAGAGTTTTTGGATGCCTACAAGAATGGAATTGTCGTTAAATGTCATGACGGTGTATGTCGCCGTATATTCCCCATATCTTTACCTATTCTGCGGACTACTCAAAAAAGTACACTTGTTTTTTCTTTGTTTGCCCAGGCAGGACCCTTACAAAGGTTGCATAATAGGATGCTTCTTGCCACAATCCATGATAAGAGCAGCATTCCCTGTCCCAGATGTCTCATACCAAAGTGCAACTTTACTTGCCTTGGCCTCTTATCAGGCTTGGCAGCAAGGATAACCAAGATTCACAAATATTTTCTAGATTGGATCACTGCTGCACACAATGCCATCTATAAGCATGGGGCTCCCATTAAAGGCTCAATCCCTCAACACTACCTCAAACCTTTTTTACTTGTTCCTACTTTTGTAAGTGTGCCATTACACACACCTCTTCTCAAGGGACTAAGACATTTCTGAAGAATGCTTTTGCTGACCTTCTGGGCCACTTGGGTTGTAATGTATTCCAAATGTTGGTGGTTGACCTCATGCACAAGTTTGAACTGGGAGTATTCAAGTCTGTCTTGACTCATCTCTTGCGTTTATTGTATACCATCAATCACCAAGCTATTGAAGTAGTCAATATCTGGTGAGTCATCCAAAACCATCTCTTTGCAGACTAACTGATAATGAATGTAGTTATTGAGAAATACTGTTGTTCAGGTTGGAATCAATTCAACAGTTTCCTCCCAACGTGTCGAAGATGTGACAGCGAGCTACATGGTATTTTGAGAACGTATTATAGGTAAGTGGTAGTAGCAAAATAGTTTAACTATATTTGTCTAATACATTTTGTTACTCTAGTGTGCCGTTCTGGTATTCAAGGGCCTGTTTCTGCATGAACACAATGGCATTGTGCAAGTTTCATTGTTCCATCTGGCTCAGTGGCATGCTCTTGCCAAACTTTGGATGCATACTGAGCAATTTGTCTCCTGCCTTGAGGAAGCAACGAGACTCTTGGGACAGCAACTATGCAAGTTCAAGGAGTTTACATGTTCATCTTTTCAGACCATGGAACTACCGTCAGAAACTGTCACCCATTGGAGATGAGCAGAGGTCAAACTGAAGATGCAAACCAATGATGCTGGCAAACCCTGCCATGCAGGCACAAGCAGTGCCACTTGACCAAAGACTTTCAACCTATCGACGTACAAGGTACATGCACTCGGTGACTATGTGAACTTGATCAGGACAATGGGAACTACCGATTCATATACTACCCAAATTGTAAGTGCCGTTGCTATGACATGGAGACTTGAAGCAGATGGTGTTCACTTTTACAAGGGAGAACTTGCACACTGGCAGCTGAAAATGTTTTACCAAAGTACAAATAAGCAAGATCCATTGAAGCAAATCACCAAGCAAGAGAGACAACTAACCTGCACACACTGTGAAATAGATCCCAATGGAATTTACTTCCAGAATGCAGGGCCTGAGGAAAACGAACTGGCGAGTCTCTCAGTACGTTACTACCTAGCTCATAATACTCGCCACACTATCAATCTAGCCCTGTTCCTGAATGATCACTCTAGTAATCCCACAATCGGGGTGAGATCCTTTCATGCTAGCTATGGATTGCTCACAATCTCGACATTTCCCTAGGACTTCATTCCAAAGCTCAAAAATCACCTGCTTGCTCGTCTACACAATCTAGACTACGATGGCAATAAACACACATTCACCCCAGATAAACGACATACTGTACACTTCATCAATGGCCTCAACCAAGTACCTATGCCCAGGTGCCTCCAAATTAACTTTACTACCTATGACATATGGTGGACATATGATACTCTGCACCCTGGTCATGGTGGCATTGTGATGCTGCATTCCTGTGAGGATGAGGCCAATGCTCACCCATTCTGGTATGCACAGGTATTGGCTGCTTTCGTCTTTCATGTCCATTACGATAGATATGAGCATACCAAAGATGCCCTTTGGATTCACTGGTTGGGGGTGGTCCCTGGCTACCGCTGGAGTATTTGAAATGCCCAGCTTCCAAAGATAGGATTTGTTTCCGACTTGCTGGGAGCATTTGGTTTCATTGATCCAGTGCTTGTTATTCGAGCCTGTCATCTTGTCCCAGTGTTTGCTGAAGGCTGTGTTGAAATATCTAGTGCACACCAGCAGTACTTGCTAGGGAACACTAGTATTTCCTTCTTATGCTTATCTCTGCTCAGAACATGAGTAGTGGTAGCATATACCAGTAACTATTCTATTAGGCTAAACTAGTCCTAATATGCGCTATAGGTACCAAGATCCCATGACCAATGGCTCCTTCAGGAAATACCA
Organism: Neoboletus magnificus; assembly: GCA_003316145.1. NCBI lineage: Eukaryota > Fungi > Basidiomycota > Agaricomycetes > Boletales > Boletaceae > Neoboletus > Neoboletus magnificus. Next base: position 1,212 of record QFEI01000500.1, on the reverse strand, counting down.
TGCCCTAAGCCCAATTTGATATAGGAAGCTTATATGGGATGACACCGGATCTCCGTGTCATGAGTCATATCTGGACCAGATCACAAAACCTGTGATACGGATCATACCGGAACAGCACTGGATCTCCATGCTGTACATTCCAGTTCATATCCGCATAGCCTCAGATCACCAGGCTATGCTTCTTTCTATATTTAACTCAGATGAGTTGTACTGACTCATACTGACTCATTATCTATGACGTCACTCTTCTTTATGATGTCATAGGACTATTTTTATCTTCTGCTCAGTCAGCCATTTCATATGCTGACTGATGCTCTTTTATGCTATTGGATAGCACTTGTCCTGCTCAGTCAGCTATTTGATATGCTGACTGAGATAGCACTATTTATAGTCCATGGTAGCTCTAACCCTCGGACTTATTCCCTTTATGGGAATACCCTATACCTTTAGGTGGTTTCAAGCTGAGCTTGAATCTTATTCCTACACATATATATAGGCAGCCATACTAGCTGATACATTAGACCTCTCAGATACTCTTATATCTGACCTAGTTTGATATCCAACTAGGATTGTGGACTTCTACCTCACTATAGCACTTATAGTGAATATCACTTCCTTATTCCATAACTATTCCTTAGTGGATTAGCTGGATAAGTGAACTCTGTCCCACAATGGTCTCATCTCCCACATCATCATCTCTCTACCACAACACTCTTATCCTGAACTAGAATAAAGGGACTTAGTGAGTAACCAGTCACACTCACTCCCCTGTTGCTAGTCTGCCGATATCCTCTGTGCTCGGTCCTGTTACGCTTGGTCTGTGGTTAGGCAGCGAGCATAGACTTTCAATAGGCAAGAGGCAGGCTCAACGAGTAGGGTCGAGAGTTCTTAGTCGAACGTTGACAAGGGGAGATTCCTCTTGATGCAATGGACAAGGATGGTCGTCAAGAGGATTCCTTAGATGATGGAGACGAAGAGGTCACGAGGGGAGGGAGTCCCAAGGTGACGAGTCGAGGGTCAAGGGTAAGGAGAGGCTGTTGAACAGCGCTCAGGCCTTTCAAGGTTTCGAGACGAGGAAGGAGTTTGTATACAGGAAGGAAAGTAAGATCTAGCTTATGGTACATGTGTTACGCTTGGTCCGGATAGGATCGAGCGTAGACCTAGGAGGGCGAGGGGGCGAGGCGACTGAGTGACGATGGGCAAGGGACTGGA
>QFEI01000499.1:7376-54802 GCA_003316145.1 Neoboletus magnificus | reverse complement strand
CATGGCATATCCAAGGGCCTGGTATACAACATGAGCGCGTGATCAGATCGACTGGGATCAACCAGGTACGCACGAATGGACCCTCGCTTGATTGGGAAGGCAATCTCGAATGAATACACTGTCAGTCGCAGAGTCAGGGTAAAAACTCACTCCATGGTATCTCCAGAACTACGGGGTCAGTTTGAGCGGACGAGGTACGACACGCATCCAAGCAGAAACGCACGGTGAAAGCATTCGACGCGACCACATTGCCTTGAGAGGGCTCGCTCTGGTGCGAACTCAACCAGTGAATCAAAAAGCCAGAGGTTCGTCCAAGGTTGGTCCCCAAGTATATACAGTGTGCTCGAGGTTTGTGACCATCGCAGAGGTCAGGAAATAAAATTGAAAAAAAGTCTCACTGATGTTGCTCTCGGATATACCATCGGTCCCGCGACGCCGTAACAATCGAAATGCCGATACAACACCAGGGTTTCTCCGTGAGCCAAGCCACCTTGACGAAAACACAAAGCATTCCCCTGTCTAATAGCTCACACGAAACGTCTGGTGTGAGACCTTCGCGCTCTCTTCCGGCTTTGAACTCAGGGTAACGTTGACCCGGCCCGGGAATAGGAGGGCCTAACGATTGGGTATGGAACCTTTTATGACAACCTTGTGATCCGGGGTTGTGAGACCGAGCAACTGTGGAGAGGAAATCAGATGCAAAGGTCATGAGAGGTCCGAGCAGCAATGAAGAGACCATCCTGAAATGGAGATATTGAAGCTGGCAATACAGTTTATCACCCGTCAAATATAAGGGTGATCACGATCGTTTGCTCATGAGTGCATTTAGAACTCTAGCAACCTGTCCTACGGCCTCCCTGACGCTCTCTATATCACTTGCGGGGACGCGATGCATGAATCGACCTTCGAATTTATCTGGATGAAATCGTAGCAACGTTTCCTTGAGTTTGTCCCGGTTCCGCCTCGAAACATCGTCGGGTTTGGCGGGGGTAGCTGCGTCTGGGTCTGGTAAAATGAATGCGGTGACAGCCTCCGGGGTAATGTCCTCCACACGGAGGAGGCCGCTGTCCGAAGGTTTCCGCTTTGCAGTGTGCGCTGAGAAGAGAGGCCAGGGGATATCCTCGAACGCCAACGGGCCATGATCCCGCGTCTGAGGGTCCAAGAGCGCCTTCCATCGCTGCTCATATCGCTGTCTGTATTCTTGCTCTCGCTGCCTCTGTCTTTCCTCTCTCCGTCTTTCCTCCTGTTCGAGAGCAAGTCTCTCCAGACGGACCGTCTCTGCTTTGATCCCCTTTTCGCGCGCTCTCCGGGCGGCCTTTTCTGCATCTCGTTTCGCCTGCTCTTCGTACTCTCTTGCGTGTTTTTTCCTGGATAAGTACGATTAGTTGTCGACGATCGCAAACATGTATACGGCCCTGCTCACTTCCACATGCCTTCCCTGACCCACTCTGCATACTCGTCGTCGTCCATGTACTGTGGATCTGCCGCGTCATGCTTGTCGGGGGCCCACCTGTCAGGGACATGGAGGTAATCATTGAATCGGGCGTCGATCCCATCCAACCGTTCGTCCTCCTCGAGCGCACCCCACATCTTTTCCCTGAACCGCATCTCCTCTAGCTCGGCCCGGATAGCGTCGTAGTCTGGCAAAGTTGGAGGGTGACCGTCGTCGACGTGGGTCCGGTGCCTCTTTCGACGGCTTGGACCGGGGTCGCTGTCGTTTGTGTCCGCGCGCCGTTGCTTTGCGGCCCTCTTCGCTGCCTTGTACGCCGTGCGCCGTGCCCGGTCCTGTTCCTCCGCCGGTGTCCGTTTGAGCCGCAGCCCTGTCATGGTATGAGCGGTAGGGCTGGACTTACGTCAGCCAGCCATGCATCCTCTCTACGACGGTGAGTCCCCCCCCAAAAAAAATAAAAATAAAAACAAAATAAACCGACACCCGCCCAGCTGCGAGACAGGCGTTCTTCGTGATCCCGGCCGTCGTGTGCCCGCTCCAGTTCTTCTTCGACGCCCCGTTTGGCCGGTTCGCCCCGGCCAGCGCCGCCCTCGCCGTCGACGGCATCCGCGCCTGGATCGCGATGGAAGTCGTCGCCCCCGTCGCCTTCGTCTACGCACTCGCCAAGAGCCCGCTCGCGACGTCGCCCGCGCCCGCGCTCACCCCGCCCCACCTCGTCCTCGCCGCCCTCTTCCTCGTCCACTACGCCAACCGCGCCCTCGTCTCCCCCCTCCGCACCCCGTCCAGGTCGAAAGCACACATCAGCGTCCCCCTCTCCGGCATCCTGTTCAACATCGTCAACGGCACCCTCTTGGGCACCTACCTCCGCTCCCCCACCGCAGCCGCCTTTCTCGCCGATGCCTTTGCTCGCCCCGCCTTTTGGGCAGGCACCGCCATCTGGGCCATCGGCCTCTTCGGGAACGTCCTCCACGACGAAGTCCTCCTCAACATCCGTCGTAACGCCAAGGCAAAGGGTAAATCCAAGGCTAAGGCCGACGACGACCCGCGCCCGAAACAGAAGGAGTACTATGGCATTCCGCACGGCTATCTGTACACGTACGTCTCGTACCCCAACTACCTGTGTGAGTGGGTCGAGTGGTTCGGGTACGCGCTCGCTGCTGCGCCTGCGCCTACGATGTCCTCGCTCGGTGCACTCATGTCCTCGGTCCAACCCCCTTGGATTTTCTTCTTTTCAGAGGTTTTCCTCATGATCGCCAGAGCTTACAGGGGCCATCGGTGGTATCTCGACAACTTTCCAGATTACCCAAAGAGCAGAAAGGCAGTCATCCCTTGCATCTTTTAAAACTCGTGGACTTGGTTAAAAACTGTTTACATTGTTCTCCTCGATAGTGAATGTAGGACTGGTTCGTTCTATGCGAATACCTCGACGGGTTATTACGACCACTATCCTCTCAGACAAACACAACATCGTTGTTCTCATGACTAACCTGCAAAGAAAATCCGTCGTCGAAAGACCAAGACCGGGTTTGGCACCGCTCGACTCACCACATCCTCGTGATCTGTATCCGCGTAATAGTCACATCAATGTGTTGTTCGGCCCATTGTTCTCCAGCGGAAGGACGCATCTCGAGATCGAACAAGACCGTGGGGACGGGCTCTAAATGGACCCTGTCCTTTGCAATGATGAGATGCGCATTCAGCAACGTCAAAGTCGGCGTATCTTGACAACGGTCAGCGTGCGCACGCGCTAACCATCCTCGCACGTACAGTCTCGACATCGAGTAAAAGCTACAGAACACAGGTCAGCAATCTACCACGCGAAGATCACAAAATGATCGGAGACTTGGGCAATGGAAGAGCTGTACGGTGAGTAGGAAACAACGATGTTCTGCGCGCTGACAAACACGATCACGTCGTCCGTCGTGCCGTACTTGGAGAGCAAGAACAGGAGTAGCATAGATCTTGCAGTGACTGCACCAGCCTTGCATGATGAGTTGTGTGACCATACAGTTGGTCTCGCCAAGGGGGCAATTTCCTGCGCCGGAACAGCTAGGCGAAGTATCAGAGCTTGCCGTGCTACTCCAAGATACACCTACACTCACCAATCGGGTCGTCCCGATGGTGATCACGAAATCACGCATGATACCCTGTCAGTCCGTGCTTCACCTGTGTAAAATCAAAACATTCAAAAACTAAACACAATGGCACGCTTCAAAACAATATCAAGGCCTACGAGGGAAACCCACGGACCCTTGTGCTAATGCTGATGAAGATGCATTGCAATAGCGATGTCTGTGGCGAGCCAGATCAACCACGAGCAAGATAACGGCGGGAGGTGCAGCATATCAGCATGACAAAGATGGATATACACCAACAACCACTCATGACTTTGACCCTCCACCAATAGAATCCATGCGAGACTATCAACTCGGGTGATGAGGGCCTAGAAATGTTATCTCAGACCAGGATAGGTCGACAAAACACGGGCCAACAGACCACTGGGACATCTCTGCGGATAATGATAACCATCGCATCGGTGCCCTTGTTTCACGACCGTTCAGCAGACTTGCGTCGGTAAATTAGAGCATTAATCGCGTATTGTTACATACGAGCACGGCGCCAAGAGGGACGGTGTTCCAACTCCGCCGATTCTCCGCTCGAATCAGCTCCCCCTCTGGTTCTACGACTTCAACAAAACAGAAGAAAAAGAACATTTCGTTCTGGACGACGTTATTTTCTTCCCCGCTCACGATTCAAGATGATGTCCTCAGACGAACCGGCGCCGACGCCGCTCCAGACGGTTCAGGCGTCCATCTCGAAGGCGCAGCGGCAGTACCAGCAGACGCTCGACCGGTGGACGCCACACGTGCTCCAGCGCTGGTTGGCGACGTTGGGTCTGCTCGCCCTCTTCATGCTTCGAATCGTCTTGTCCCAAGGGGTACGTACTCATTTGGTCTCGTGGTCCACTCCAGAAACTCACTCGCCGTTTAGTGGTACATTGGTTCGTAACATATTTCCTGTGCACGAGACGGCGACTAACGTGTCCCCTGGACGTCGAGAATAGTATGCTGTATGTGCTCTCTCGTCCCGCTGTGCCGTTCCAGTCTGATAACTATTTCCACAGACGGCCTTGCGATTTACCTCCTCAACCTGTTGTTGGCGTTCCTGCAACCGAGGTTCGACCCTTCGCTTCAGGATGATCTCCTTGCAGACGAGATCGAAGAGGGCGCCACCGACGACGGTCCCACACTTCCCTCCCAACGAGACGACGAATTCAGACCCTTTGTCAGACGGTTGCCCGAATGGCAGTTTTGGTGCGTTACCTACTCGCCTCGCAGTATCCCCGAGGGGACCTAAATCGGTCACCTGTAGGCTAAGTTCGACGCGGGCGGTCATCATCTCGCTCTTGCTCACCACCTCTGATATGTTTGACGTTCCCGTTTACTGGCCGATTCTGGTGGTGTATTTCTGTGTATTGTTCGCACTCACGATGAGGCGCCAAATACAGTACGTTCACTTGCTCCGTAGCCCACGTTCCACTCACGAGAAAACCTTTTTCCAGACATATGATCAAATACAAATACGTACCCTTTGATATCGGCCGCAAGGCGCGGTACGGCGGGAGCAAGTAGGCCTCACTCATTTTGCCTTTGTACGCCAGCAGTATGAAAGGACAGCTTATCTTTTTTTTTTCTCGTCATTCATCTACGAACGTGATGCTCTGGTTGCGATGACGGTAGATGTGATTGTGTGGTACTGGGTACGGATTTACAGCAATTATAATCTGCCTCTGATAGATATCTTGTACCCGGCTTGGTGACAGCTGACCCTCTCACGTGATTTCTATGCATGATCCAAGTTTGCGGTCATTGACCTGCTACGATCATCGTCAGCGATGGCGACGACCAGCCTGCACCCGCCTGCAGTTCGCGCGATGGCAAGCCATGTCTCCAACTGCTTGGAAGCCCATCGAGCGCGGTTCTCTACTCGGTCCGATTGCCCACCACTCTTTGTCGGTGTCCAAGGCCCACAAGGGAGCGGCAAGACCTTTCTCACATCCCGTCTTCGTTCACTGCTTGCAGAACCGCCCCATTCGTTGTCGGTCGCTGTGCTCTCGATCGACGACCTCTATTTACCGCATGCGGGACTGAGCGCACTTGCCGAGGCACATCCACGAAACAGGCTGTTGCATGGACGTGGGCAGCCAGGGACACACGATGTCGAGCTTGGGAATGAGATCTTGACAGCGCTCAAGGCGATCAATGACCACGGCTCGCATGAGGTGGCGTTGCCGATGTTTGACAAGAGCTTGTTTGACGGCGAGGGCGATCGGGCGGCTCAGGGTGAGGTGGTGCGCGGGCCCGTGGACGTTGTCGTGCTGGAGGGGTGGTGTGTCGGGTTTTACCCCGTCCGGAGGGACGTGGCCGAGGAACGATGGTGTCAGGCTGTACCGGGCCTGGACGACTTTGATATGCGGGCGTTTGTGTCGCTCGAGGATGTGTTGGAGGTCAACGAGCTGTTGAGTGCGTACGTCGAGTGGTGGGGCGCGTTCGATGCGTTTATCCAGGTATGTATGTGTTGGATGTCGAATGACGGAAGCTGGATCACGCGATGGCATTTAGATCAGAGGACCTCCGACGTCGCCGTTTGCGATCGTCTATCGGTGGCGGCTACAACAAGAACAGGACATGAAGGCCAAGAATGGGGGACGGGGAATGACGGATGCGCAGGTAAAGACGTGCGTGTGTCTCACACCTTCTTTCTGGTGTTGGCTCGGGTGACCTGCTTGGGGAACAGATTCGTGGATCGGTATGTCCCGGGGTATGTCTTTTTCGGAGACGGGGTGCAGAGAGGGACGGTGGATGAGGAAGGGGGACGGTTTCCGCCGTGGCATGGGCAGGGCTTGGTGGTCGAACTGGACCTGGAACGAAAGCTCCTGAGCACGGCTCTCTTCTGAGAGGATCGCGGTCTGCATTACGTTTGATCGAACCTGTGCAGCGTTATCTCTGCTCGGGCTGATCCTAATCGACGCTTCTTCTCCTTCATCTTCCCGTCCGAAGCTAGTGGCGCAAACGGATGATCAGCTGAGCCATGAAACGGGCGTGCGTCCCAACGGACTGACGTTCGAATTAAATTTTTCTGGGAATTATCAACACTGCGTATGATGTATCACCAGCACTGTACCCACCGTGGCACCAGCAAGGTCCCCGTCGGCGACGCCGAAGTTGAATTAGTCGCGTTGAGTCCCTATTTTCCAGATAATATTATATTGCCATTTCGCACTGTCGCCGCCAAGCTCGACGAATCGAATCATTCATTCAGAAGACCACGCTCGAAAAAAAAAACAGGGGGGAGAATATGTCTGCCTACGGTGCGCTCTCCCGTCCGACGAGGTCGTCCAATCTCCCCGCTACGGCATGGCCCCACCCACGGGACCCAAATGCCACCGTGACCATCTTCCACACCGATCCGACCACGCTCGTCCGCTCGGACAGACACCCCGGCCTGTTCGAGCACCTCCATGCTACCTTTGCAGACGAGGTTGACAAGGGGTTGACGTACCCCCAGGAAGACATGCGGGACCCGGACACGTTCAGGGCCTATTTTTTCGCTGCGGACGTGGTGATCGCTGTCGTCACCCCTGCAGCCCCAGGGAACAGGAAATCTGGGATCGCATCCGACCCTCGCCCAGACCCACATTCGCATCCGCTCGTTGAGCCGGTGGCAAGCCTGGGAGACGGAGACGGGGTTGAGGTCGAAGTCGATCTCGAGACTGCGAGGGCGGAGCGATCGTGGGATGCCTGCGTGGTCGGCTTTTACTACGTATGTGATATGATCGTTCTGCCCGTGTTTGCGCCCCTTCCCTGGCGATGCCCACAGGGTTCCGCATTGCGCAGCGATCCCTTTTTTTTTTTGTTCGAAATCGTTTGTTGTGTCGTGTCGACTGATCAAACGACGTTTCCCTCGATTGTTTTACCCTTCCCTAGGTGAAACCCAATTATCCAGGGCGTTCGTCGCATGTGAGCCGTTCTTCCCTCCCTCCCTCCTTCGTTATCACAAAGAGATCCTCGGGTCGCTTGTCATGGCAACTTTGCTACCAGCTCATTCCCCAAACCCGCGACCCCGACCCCAGACAAGTCGGAAATTGAAATCCCACTCTCTTTCCTTTCATTTATAACACACACCACCGCCATCATTCTAATACTAACTCCCCTTCCTCTTTTCCCAAAATTGTTTCAAATTTATCTTCTAGATCTGCAACGCCGGTTTCGTCGTCCCGCCATCTCACCGAGGTGGTGGTTATGGGCGTGTCCTCGCACGATCGTATTTGTATTACGCACCTCGGTTGGGGTACGAAGCGAGCGTGTTCAACTTGGTGTATGTGAATAACGTGGCGAGCGTTCGGTGAGTCGAGGGTTTCGCTTCTCTCGTCGCGTAAAGCATCTGGGACTGACCACCTCTCCACTTTCTTTCGAAAAAAAACAAACAAACAAAGGATTTGGGAGAAACTCGGTTTCGTCAAGGCGGGTCTGATACCCAGGGCAGGAAGACTCAAACGGACGGACGGGCCGGGTGAAGAATACGTCGATGCTTGGGTGTTTTACAAGCGCTTTCAATGATGGTGCCCTCCCAAAAAAAAAAAAACAAAGTTTGAAAGGGGGGACGTTGCGGCCGTCGTGTTACTACGTACGTTATCACCGACTGCGAGGGTCATTTTTCCTTTTCGAACAATCCCAAGCCTTGCTATTGATCACGATGGTTCGTCTTCGTTAGTCACATATGCGTATGTACTAGATCATCTGCATCGCAAATGGACATGGCTTTACATCCGGCCAAGCAAGCCAAGCGAGGCCCGCAAACGCATCTCGAGCCGGGTCCCGCAGTACGAAAGAACTCCCAGCGCGCTCAACGCCACTGCCGTTCCACTGATCATCTTCCCCACATCCATCCATACGTACATACATGTGAGTGAGAGAGGCACTATCTACTCCAATCAGTGGCACATTCTGAAGGCGTTTATGAAATCCGACACCGTTTGAATGATTATCATCCGAATCAGGCCATTTAAAAAAGAGGATGACCACGCCCGTACTGGTCATCAAGCTCGAGTACTCGGTCAGAGGTAGACCGAGTTGGAAAGGAGACGGTATAGTCCAGCAAGGGGCACAAATCGCGCGGGATCGCAAATCGCAAAATCGCAGAAACGATATACTTATGACTCCCACAAATGGATCGACGACCGGAACATTTGGCGGATACGACGATCGCGGGTAGGTGCCCATGACAAGGCTCATATACATATCATATCTACCTGCCCATAGTTGGGGACGGGGGACTAAAGACATGAATGAATCCCGCCTAGCTTGGGACTATCGAAAGTCGAGTGGATGGAGAGCGGCTTGTAATTAACCAATTATCTCAATCGATCCTTTGAACGCCCATATTCATCCTAGTGCGACCTACCCCCCCCCTCTACAATCGGTATTTCTCATCACGAGGACGTGTCGATTCTAATAAAAAAAAACAGGGGCCCCCCATTTTGGAAAGACTGGACTTCGAGGAGGGCATGACGAGGAACGTGCGATTATGAATTTTTTTTTTGGGACCTACACAAACGTGATCGTCGCGGGATACCGGCTCGATAGCTTTGTTGACCTTCTTCTTTTTCACATGGCGCTGGGCCGGCGGTGGTGCGGCGAATCACAAACGATGGGTTTCTGGTTGCTATGTATAAACGCGAGTGACCGTCCATTTGGTGAGGAGAGAGAATGGGGAAGCGGGAGGGATCAGGAATGGTTAGTGGAGCCCGAATACCATTCACATCGGCGTGGCATCGCGCGCACCCAGATATGGAAACAAAAAAGGGATACAAAAGGACGACGCTTGGAGCCATCTTTGGGTCTCACACCGATCTGTCCTGGTATTATGCACCTATCAGGGCTGGAACATCGCAAGTTAGGGATCAGGGAGGTGAAGAACACCGACTGGGGAACACTGGCGCACTGGAACCCTGGAACGGATATATCCCACTTATATGGGCGGCACTACGATCAACTGTGCATGGCGTTTCGGAATGCTGCGTGATTCACGAGGCCAGGTTTAGCGAGGGAATGGAGCGACAAAGGCTAGGGTAGGGCTAGATCGGCCCGTCCGAGGTGTTCCGTGTCCGCTTCACAATCATTGTTGGATGCTTCGATGGAGAAGAGGGTATTTGAAAGTCGAGGAAGGCGCAATCTTGAGCACCTCTTTCTTCCATGATGACGCACACAACGGATGGCGCTCCAACAGTGGCTATTCTGCGAGAAAAAAGAAACGATAATCAAACGTCTAGATACTAGACGAATATGTGGAACCCTACCCAACGATCTCGTCTTCAGACGAAACGGTACACCCCCATCTATCTCATCTCATATTCTCGAGGCGATGCCAGAAACTCAAAAAGAATCATGCGACGCCCGTGAGACTTGGTTCCTGTGTTATGCGAGCGGGAGCTGTTGTCTGGATTCGCTGTGTGAATGAGCTGCCTGGAGAGTAGACTGTGCGCTATGCATCGCGACATTCCTATCTATATATCCTTCCAGGTTGGATGATTGTCGTCGTTGATTGTCGTTAGGCAAGGACTAAAGTGTATCCATGTTAACTGTCGTGCAAGATCAGATGCCTGAACGGACACCCAAGGTCGTACGGCAAATAAACCCTCAGCCAATGAGGTACAGAATGGACGCATTCAAGTGTGCATACACCACACAGCGAGGGGGATCACAGAGACACAGCTCCAGATCAAAACACGGACAAGAAGAGCGGGTGAGAGGATGAGGACCCTTGGCAAATGCCACAGAATGACCCTTTTTCCACGCAAAACCGTTAATTTGTTCCGTTGGCTGAGCGGCCGGGCAATACAGCGAGGGATCCTGTGGGTAAACCGAGGAGAAGTCGATGCCACTTCGTATCGAGTGGTTTGTAATCACGGAAACAAACGCTTACTTGCGAATTGTGGCATGCTCCAGAACTCGGCGGACCGCCAATGAACGTTGAAACGTTAACCGTTGTACACCTCCGTTGAATGAATCCGTTTGCGACAGGCCTCGTGCAGGGGATTTATACTTCCACAGGTACAAGGTTCAGTCACTAGGTACAAAAACGGCAGGTGGGTAATGTAGGTCAGCCAAGATAACGAAGGGAATATATATTGCAGGTACTCTGAACCATGGGAGATTACCATAACGGAGGGGCCATGAGGTGATCGCGTGTTTCCCTCCGCCGAATGGGAGTGATAATTGGACGAAAGGCGGTGTTGATCGCCTGACATCAGGGGTGGGTGGAATTAACCTTTGCAATCGGCGAGATCACGGACAATGTGTACTTTGCTGTAGTTGACCGCCGCGACTATGAGCCTGGGATTGGCGCTAAGCTCCATAATAAGGTGTACATGCTGCAGAGCAAGCCGTGGACGTGCCATCCTGTAGCTTGTTGCATAGTGATCACGGTCTCCCTGGAAGGCGGCTGCCAACAACGTCTGACGCCGCCAACGCTTATTCTTGCAGTGGCACTGTGTCGTCCAACGCGATCCAGTCGAGTCATTTTTGACATGGCCGTCTTTTCATCTCGCCGCGCAACGTATCTTGGCTGGCACTGCATGGCATTAGGAAGTTGCCTTTGCTGGCTATGTGTGGCCGCCATGTACTGCCGCATTGTGTCCTGATGAACTATGTTAGATTGATTGTGCGAGTCAACCAGGTTGCAGTGAGGCCCGTCTCCCCTGGTGCAGTACGTCGGGGGGAAAAACGGAACGTCAGAAACCCACCTCGAGCCCTTATCGAAAAACACGAGTGGGACTCTGAAACTCCAAAAAGCCCGACCAAAGCCGGAGATAACTCCATCGAGGACCGCCCGGCGTCCAACGCGCACGATGGGATCAATTTTTTTTAACATGAACATGCGCCTTTGTCCTAAAGAGGACGCTGCGCTTCCAAGGGTTGGCGGCGGATGAAATAAACGACCACAAGGGGCAGGTTCCAACAGAAACGTCTGATATCTGAGCCCTAGCGCCGCCACCCGAATTAGCATTCAGTTTGAGGCCGCCAAACGTGGACTTTCTCCCCCGCAAGCATGGGATTGAATCGCGTTCGTAAGCGCGAGAGGGTTGTTCCAGCAACAATGATGCATCAGCTGTAGCACCGAACCCTGTCTACGTTATCGGTCCCGGGCAGTGTTGACGTTACCTCAGAGACGAGGCCAAACTGAGCGTAGGCCATCAATCCTTTCCCGTTGGTGCCACAACTGATGCGGTATGCGTTGACGTCTTGTGAGAAGGGGCACTTATCCCCGCCTGAGATGCGTGTGACGTTTCACTGGCCGCTTGGATGAGCGCGAGGCTGAGACGAACTTTCTTTTTGGTGGCTCTTTCGTTGTATTTAGCAAAACTTGCTTCTTTGTGATGTACATATGCCTACTAAAAAAAGTTGTATGCGGCTATCGAGACAACATGAATATGCAGTAATGGGCCAATGCGAGATGAAGCAGAGTAACGTCCGTCGCCAACAGTACTCCATGTCGCCCACCCCCAAGGCACGAGCAAGGTGGGGTATAGATAGGTCCTTAAATATTTGGTAGGCGACCTGGGATAACGGTGAGGGTGGCGAGTATACAATAGACATCGCCTTCAAGACGACGGTTCTAGGCGAATAACGTGAGCTACAATATAGATGAATTACCACACCGCGGGTGAAGCGAAGGCGAACATCTTCGTTTTTGAGTAAACGACAGGAATAGTTTCTGGCTTTGCGAGGCCTGGTGATGATGATGCCGAGACGATCTTTGCCGTACAGTCCTCGATGCCGGGTGGGGTGGGTGGAGACGCCGACGACGCTGGGGACGTCGATGGTGAGTACGACGGGGAGGGCGTATCGGGAGTGGTGGGGGGAGTGAGGTACGCCGCGGTAGGATTTGGAGGAGGGGGGAATACCGGCTTGGGTGGCGATGGATACCGCTGCCCATACGACGGCGAAGGACTCGTACTTGAAGAGGACGCGAACGGGTTGGCGGTGGGTGGCGGCGTAGACTTCTTGGTCGACGGCAGGATGTAGGTGGGGTACGGACCGGGACCAGCAAAGTCCTTGCGGATCATGTCTTCGAACTCTTTGAGAGTGACGGGATCGACATTTAGTTCCCACTCGAGGTATTGACACATTTCTCTCTCCATCTGGTTGATCTCCCGGAGCTGGAACATTCCCTGAGCGACGATAGACCAAGACTTGTTGGAGTAGGTGTCGTCGCAGATCACCTTTGACGCGAGCATGAAGGCAGAGATGAATAACCGATGACCCGACGATCCCCGAGCGGTCGGAAACCGAGCCTTGAGTCGCTGCAGGAGCACGAGGGCAGCAAAGGTCACTGACGGATGGAGTTTGGTCCTGTGCAAAGCATACGCTATGAAATGGGGTAGTTTGACTGTAGAATTCGATGAGGACGGGGGGTACTCGGGGCAGGCAAACAGATGAGTGATAAACCGGCCGCATAGCTTTGACGTCTGCTCGTGGCCGTAAAATGGATCCTGCCTACTCGAGGTGGGCTGCGTCGAAGGTGGTTTGGTGGACGGTGCCTGAAAGCCAACTTGAGAAAAATTCGCCCGAAGAGGCGAGAAAAAGTCTCACCGGAGGTTGGGGGTATGCACGGGGGTGGGAGGCGTTGTGAGCTGACCTGAACGGCGACGGATGGCTGGCGATGACTGGACCGTGGACAGAGGCCATTAGCAAGAGGGACGGGCAGAGGTGGCGCTGGAGACAGCAAAAGCGATAGAGGGCTAATAGTTCGGAAGCACTGTTGGGGAGAAGACGAGTGAGTATATAAATTGTAAAGTCCCTGAGAACAGCACAAGGTTTCAAAATATCCGAACGCAGTAGATTTCAGATCATCACAAAAATTCTGAAAAACTGGTTATTATATAATCAAAACGTGCCGAACCGCCCAGCCGAGCGAAGCCACGCAGCATGCCAGCAAATTTTGTTGGGACCTGGCACCGCGCCGGCGCGGCACACCAATTGTTTTATTATTGGCACCGCCGAATAATTGGCAGCTCCGTGGAATGAAACAGTGGAAAACTCACCGTGGGAACGAACCGAGTACGTCTCTCAGTGGTGTTGCCCTGCAGCGTGCACGCTCGTCTGTCTTCGCTTGCTGCCTCGAGGACGGGGAGAAGGTATCCCTTGACAAATCTCGTTATCCACCAGGCGTGGGTGATCGGACACACGGCGGGCTCTCTGCAGTGGGATCGAGTGGGCGATGAGCAACCGCACACAGCTTTGTGCGCGCAGAACGGGGGACCCGCTGGGCCCTCCACCCCTCCTTTTATACTTGACATCGTAGGGAACAAAGGTCCCCTTGGAGAACAAATACTGACGGATGTGATGACAACAACGTCCGGTGAGAGGTGACAATATCCCAAAATCGTCGCACAAGAAGCACTTCGGCCGGGTGCGATCCGCATCAAACCAAAAGGCAGTGCTCCAATTCCCGAGCCGGGTCGGTTCATCGCTTTCCTCTGCATAGCTCCCGTCCCGGGCAAGGCATCCACTTCCCTCTGCAATACCGTTCTAGCCCACAGTAGCCGTCACTTTGCGACATGACCGGATCGACGCTCGCATTGACACCTGAAATGCTCGCTGGATTGCTTCCTTTCAGTTCCGAGTAACACTACCTTCCCGGTTCCCGAGCTTTCTAACCATTTCTCGAACCGATATTCCGATTACGCACGACACTGTGCGCCCCCCATTTCACGCGACCAAGCGCACGCCAAACCTCGTCCTCACTGCCTTTTCTTTTTCATGGCTCTGGTCCGGGCCGAGGCTATTGCCCCCTCGGCCGTGGATGTCATTTCCGCTCGCCTACTCAAATGCGCTTGCGTCGGGTAGCATTATCAAGCCTTCTCGCCGTCCAGCATTATCATCGAGAACAATGACAGCAGGCAGCACTACATGAACTTGTATTGCTCGTATTTGCTCTCCTGTCAGCCAAACCTCAGTGACTCAGCCCGTTTCGGGTCGTCCTCTTTCATCCCACTCGCTTACCAATTTTGACGTCCCTCGTTGCAAAAGCCTCGTGACTTCACCCCACATGTGCGGAGAATCAGATCCATGATGCTCATTTCACAGAACTATTTTGCTTCCCTCGCTTCTGCCTCGCATATCAAGCCAGGTGTGAGTTTCCCTTGAATCTGATTTTACGTTCAGACATGGACTCAAGGCCGTGGCATGGATGGCGTTTGTGCGTGGTTGATAATCAACATACGATCTCACCACTCCCACTCCATCACCTCCAAGAGACTCCTCGCAACGCGACTTTGCAAAATGTCGATGTCATCATATCATCGGTGCTTGCAGATGAAGACGCATCGTCCTAATGACCAATGTGGCGGGAGCAGTCCCCGTCGTCCCTCACGCATACCTTGCCCTGACCCCTGGGTTGTCTGTTCGCATCACCTGACGCAGCCCTTTCATTGTTAGCCTGTGGCGAGGGGGCGGGGGCCATTGTCTGACTGTTCTATTCAGTTGACTGAGTTCCGGATAAGTCACTAGTGGAACGATGGTAAGGCAAGGTCTTCATACATGGGAACATGCCCACCCTTTTAAGGTGTGAGTGGTGTTGGTACCCATGATGACGCCGTAAATCAGTTATCGGTGAGAGGCTCGGCGTTCGGCACACGGGAAACACAAAGAATCTGCGCATATTTAGGTCCCTGTCCTCCCCGAGCAGGGGTACCACCTGCTCCGTGCGACCTCACGGTGTCCCGATGTCGCACCTCTGTCCCCTGTATTTGATTGTTCGTTTATCCCCTCCCCACAACCCAGCATTCCAGTCAGAAAGCTTGAGTGATTGAATGATTGGCCAATGGAGATGGCCGGTCAGCATACAACGTTCGACCATCCAACTCCGACTTGACCCGGGCAATGGTTGATCGAGTTTATCTTTCAACACTTGTTGGTCGATTGTTCGGTGTTTCCCATTCATCTTCATATCAGCGCGCACTTGCAAGTGTCTGATGTAGGCAGGTCAAATGTTCTCAAAGATAAGGCGTATATATATCATGCGAGTTGATATGACACGCGAAGCTAGATGACGTCTCTCCTTCCTCTTTCTCCGTACAGCCTCACCGTACGTTGGATGCCTCGGAGAACTGGAAGGACCTTATCGCGGTGTCAGATAAAGTCATGGCTCCGTCCACTGCTTCTTCCTACGCGGAAATTGTCCTCATCATGGTATAGCCCCGGGATGAAGCACCGACCCCCTGTCTGCCGCAATCGAAGCCGACCAGATCAGGTTGGATGCGCAAAGGAAATGTGCATGACGGACCTGCAAGCTGGCAGCGGTGGCCTACCATCGAACTGGAGCGCGGACTTTCGGTCCTACCAAAACAGCTGCAATTTGTTGGCGAGACAGATGCCATTCGATCAGTGACAGCTGTGCGTTCGCTCTCCTAGCTAAGCCCACATGTCTACTCTAGGTGGCAGCTTCTCCGTTGATTTGGAGACTAGGGCGATGTTTCAAAAGTTTGCATTGGCGTGCAGTCGATAGCGCGGACACTGTCAACTGTATCCCGCTTCGTGCCAGTGCGTACTTGTGGAGATTGCTGGGCGTTAAAGCTGATGATCAAAGATTGTGCTATCAGATACTGATATTTACCACAGACTCGACCGCGGTGTGTTCAAACAATTGTCCACAGGTTTGGAGTCAGATTCACGTTACAGGATTGTCACCATGACACTTGACGTGGCGGCTTGTCAATCTCAAGGGGCGGTCAACGCATGTACATTCGGTGGGTTCACGTCCGTCGACATGACGCCCGCTCCATTGGTTGAGTTTTACACGCTCGCTAGACGAGCGAACTGGTGTACACCGCCAAGGCATATTCTACTCCTCACATAGCCTTTTTCGGGAGTCTGTGGGTATGCGTTGATGAGGACCGTTATTTGAAGCTACTGACCCTGGAAAGGGTCCGATTTTAAAAAACGACCATCCTTGATCCTCTATTCATACCGACCTCATTCGATGCTTTACTATACGGTTACTGGCTACCACTATCGTACCCGCATTGATAGCCGAGGCAGCGGGTCGCCCCAGACGCCAAGATTCGGGTCCTCTCGATGGACTCTAACGACACGTGCCTGAGCGCTGCGCGCTTTAGGCCTGGGATTCTGAATCCCTTGGGTGTTTCGTTGGTTCGTTTCACCCTTTCGAGCACCCCGCCGGATCCCACCAAGTCAATATATCACCTCTCCGTAACGGAATCAGGACCACGGGCCGGGAAATTCATATATATTTTTAATGAAGGGGCAGCTGAGCTTTCCTCCGCCGATAACGAACGGAGGCCAGCACAGTTTTCGACTCGTGGGTTCGGATCCTACTTCACCGCACTAAAATGCAGCCTTTCCTTTCAACGTTCGTGACTCACAGTTCTTTCATCTTAATCGTTTTCGTTTTCGGCGCTATAGTAGATAGCATAATGAACTTGCATCGTGTCGACACCTAATCGGCACAGCATGGCCAAACTTCGACATGGGCGGCCTCCATCGCAGCACTTGACCTGTGATCGCATCATGATCTTGAACGAAGAATGAACGTTTTGAACACCAAGCTCTGCAGTTCATTCGATGCATCTGTCAAACAGTCGGGAAACACATATCCACCCACAAATGTGACGGCGCGAACCTCGATGACGGCGGCCGCCGTCTTGTACGGAATGGGGACTGGTTTCTTGGCCGCCCTTGACCACCATCATACGGGTTGAGATGGCGTTCCTGGCACGCGCCATGTCGGGCTTTGGGCGCGTACTCGTGGGGCACGGTGTTGGGAAAAAAGACCGAGGGCGTCCCGTCGACTTTTTGTCCATCGCCTTGCGTTCATTTAGTACCATGATAAAGTCGATGTATGTCAGCAAAACGCAACCTGTATACCGACGGTCGGTATAAGTACATGCTCCTTCGGTCCGGGGTCTTACGGGTATAGTGTAACTGCGGAACAGGTGCGTGACACTCCCGTATCTACGGATCGCATCTAGGGACGAGTTCGTTCCGAACGAGGAGGTTGGTATTAAATACTTGCGCGAAGAGCTCATGTAGGACTGTTTTTCACATTAGCAGACCTCCATGTAGATAGGAAGATCGAATTCACCGCCTTCGTTCTTTCAGCATGGCCGTCGATAGCTACGGCAAGTCTATCTTACCGTAAGGCGGAGAAGGTATCTGAGCGAATGAGCGTTCGCCACTGAGAAAGTTCCTCGATTCCGCGGAGGCGGACGTGCACGATAATTATGATCGAGGCCTAATCTGACTCTGTTATCTTATCAACGAAGCTTCGTTTTCTCGACCTGTCCGCGCCGTCCAAGCACCGTTTGCGCTGTCACTGTGATGAACCCAAGTGCTCGGATCATAACGCGCTGGCTCAGTGACTCGCTCGTCTTCGCGGCATGCATCGCAAACCAGGACAGAGTCGAAAAACGTGGCGCAAACTTGTCTTTTCCAAGGGGCATCATTCTTGCGGGATCTAGTCCATTTACCTTCACATTCAAAATCAGCGAACAGTCTCGCCATGCGGGATATGCACAAGTGATTATGAACATGAATGGACTCCCTAGTCTCCGTCCTGCATGTGGCGCGCTTGCGGCGCCCGAAAAAGCAAAAAAGTGGCACTGGCACGCCTCGAGGCAATAGAGTTTGATGGCAATGGTGCAATCGTGGAAATTTAAATGCAGTATGTAGGCACCTCGCCTTGCCCGTCGAGGTCACGAGAGGGAAGCGGTGGCAGATACGGTCAAGGAGTGCCGTTATTTTGTTGTCTCTTCTTGTGCCATCGTGCCACAACCGCATCACGACAATCCTATTGAATTGAATTCAACCACGTTCTGGGGTGCGAGCGCAAGCGCCTCCGTTGACAGAAACGTTTTACGCCTCGTCGTTGCGTTCATTCTTGATGGGGGCAAAGAGGGGTTGCTTGTGCGGTGGTGTTTGATCCGACGAGGCAGTGGGTCGGAGCGCAGCTGGGTCCTTTGGGTCAATGGAACGGGGAGGGCATGGAAACAGCCTTACCATTGCCGTGTTCAATGTGGATAAGATCAGATGAGATGGCCGTGCGGAAATCGTCCGCGTAGGGTCCAATGCGATATGCATATAATATGGCGAGATATAGATGCCAGATGGGTTTTGGGAACCATCCATCACGACACGGCGACTGCAGAACGGAGTATCGTAGCCTTATCAACAAGGTTTGGATTGCGTTATCCCCACTATGAGTCTATGAGATGGGCGTCGAAGTTTAGACGGGACTCATCTCAAGACTCGATCGGATGTGATCCGCACGGAGGTGAGATATGGAGTGATGGTCTTTGACATTTGTCAACGCACAGAATGGAAGGTGTGTGCTTTAACCGCACGACGAAGGCGTACTACATCGCCTTGTACATCAGGTGATAATGGGTATGTTCAGGTGTAGGCAAGGTAAGGCAAGGCCCATTCCATCTAGCGAGGGGCGGTGGCTCGGGAGGAGATGTGGAGCTAGTCAGCGCTCTGTTTCAAAACAGTTCTTCCAACTTCTGCAAACAAGTTCAACTACCCCTCATCTCTTCGTCGTCGTCCGCACACGGGTTTTCCATTGTAGTGCTCAGGTTGATCTATCTCGTTCTCCGGCCCACACGCGTGACGAATCATGAAGGGAAGTGCGGTGTTCGGACGCCGTCAGTATCACCATTTCCAAGACCTTCTTCGCCGAGTCGCACCAGTTCGTGCGTTCCAGTGGTGACACGTCGTCTTTCCGCGAAGAAAAGCAAGAGGGAATTTCTTCAACCGCGATGGTTCAAGAAAAGCCTATCTCCGATCACATGCTCTCATCTCGTTTTTACACCGTGGTGAATGACTATTCTCGATGGGCCTGGACGTACGAGGTAGGTTTCGAATCCATGCTGGTCGTGTTTGCCTTCTCGTTTCCTGTATTGATTCAATCATGGAGACGTACTGGAATAGGCAGCCTCCCTGCTGCCATCCCCTTTCCGCAGCACAGGTTTCCAGGTTCCAGAATCAGCATCCTTCGCTCAATGTGGCGTGGAAGTTGAGGGGTGCTTCTGCTCCTGTTGGGTGCAGCTACCGTGCAACCTGAGTAGGTCACTTTCTGTGTTGTCTTGTGGGGTACCATGATCGGTGTGGTAGCGATACGATCGCAGTGTGTGTGCAGATATTGGATAGCACTGAGCTCCTGAGGGCTTCTCCGAGGCTGTTGACTACCCGTTTGCTTTCTCCTTGGATAAAACTGTCCCTGTGGGAACCCTTCTTTACTCACACTCTCGTTTCCTCTCGTAGGCTGTGTACCACGCCTACCATAGTGCGGGAGGATTGAGGGTCTAGCCCAGGTAAGTAAACATGCTTCCTACACACCAAATCTAGAACCTTGAATAACGCTGAATGCAGTGCCTTGGGTCGAGTGTTTTCAGAGGCACGACTCCACCCTTCTAGCGAAGTCACGCACGGGAAGGACACTTAGAATAGTCTCCATGGCGAAGCAGCATTCACTCCCCGGACGGAACATCTTCATGGAACGGTGCTGAGTAATCGAGAGATCATTAAGGGACCAGCGTGAGGCTGCTGTTGTTCCGCCATTACGCCCAGGGTTAGATCAACTTTTCGTCCCGCTGCAAGACGGTTGTGCTGACATGTTTTCGGAACAGAAAGGATACATTCTGGAAGGTCCACATTCGATCATGTCCACACTGTAGCATCCCTAGACCTGTCTCACCTTTTCAGTCTCTTCGTCGGCGTTTCGGAAACGCATTCGATATGAGTTCAATAAGGTCTAGCAACTTGGTCTCTTTCAGGGATGTGATCTAAGGGAATCCATCTCCGGCAGCCTTGCGTTATGGGCAGTGTTCATCCCTCATGTGCTTATATTGATCAGCTTTCAGACAGTGGATTCGGTGAATTGTGGTTTGTTCTATTGGTATGACGTATGTCTAACTTTGATTTAGCATTGAGCTGCGTTGAGAATGTCGTTCTGTGATGCACGCGGTTGAGCGTGCCACCTTGTGCCAGCTTCACTCTGGGAGTGATGATGACGATTGAGTGCAGCATCACTGGCATCAGGTTAAGGCACAGGTTGTCGGAGGTATGCGCTGGATTCGTTCGCTCTTCACTTGATTTCTGAACACTGTTGGTTTTGACTCGTAGGGGATGGCATCTTTTTGGTAGAGATATTTGCATTAATCTCCGTGTTGGAGGCCGTACCCCTGGTAGGGTACATTCCATCGAACGTCCATTAACTGACATCATCATCATCATATGGAAACGTTTCTATTCAGGACCCGCAGCAAGTTTGAATGTGCGCATACCATTGCCCACCGCCTCCGCTGTGCTAGGTATTGTCAATTCAACTCCTAAGTCACTATATGTCCGAGCCGTCGCTTGTGATGGCCCGCATGCAAACTGGTTTACTCTGTCCAAAATGCCGCATGTTGCAAAGCGTCAGGTAAGCTTGCTGACCAACTTGATTGAAAGGTTTCCCCAGACCAGCGAGCGCCGAGGAGCTAGTATTTCAGTACAGGTGGGGTGAGAGAACATAGGGTTGATTAGTCAATATCAAGTGATCAGCTAGATGGGTGTGTTTCGTTCATGGGGTGGCTGGATTAATTCGTGTTGCGCCGCGCCACATGGCGTTCGGGCTCATCGCTCAGCGGAAAAGAAAATTTGTCAACCTGCGCGACGGGCGCAACCGCGGGCGGTGGGCGGAGGCAGCTTTGAAATAACGCCTTCCATGTACGTTTACATGTGTTATCCGACTGACCTGGCCTCAATATTTAGTAGTCGTGGTGGCGATGCCATCCATCTTAATTTCTCCGTGGACATGGACGTGAGTAAGCAGGAGAGTAAGCACGGGTAGCATATCGGTGGTTTCGTTCGGCCGTCCCGTTCCCCCTCGATTGAGCGCGCATTTGTTTCCGTTTGTCAAAAGCGCGTTTGGTCAGCGCCGGATCTCAATTTCAGGACAGGTTTATTTCCCCTGTTAGGGGTTAATCACGGATGGTGCGGTCCGATTCCGTGCTGAACGTTGAACCTCGTGCTGCGGATGTGGTGACCCGCGTTGAAGGGATGAATATGTCGAACTGTTGCGTGCGAGGAGGTACGTTTCAGTGCGTGTCGCGTGCGACAACATGCCAACAGATAGATCGACGACAACCTACATGTGCTATTTTTTTGCGGCGCTGGTGTCTTGATGGAAATGGCGCCAAGCCCCGCCGAGCAAAATGCTCCACCTGGTCGGTGGCAACCGTGCGGTGCTGCTGATCTGGGGTGTTCGCCTCCGACACATGTGTACTCGCCGCGAATGTATCAGGTAGTACGACAGGAACGGATATACACGGCCCGAGGGGTGACCGGGGAATCAATTAATCACGAGCGAGCTCTTTTCCTCTGGCTCTCATCACCGGCATCGGCCTCTCCGTCCGAATCTGCATCGACGCTGTCCCCCCTTGATCTCTTGCAACTTCCGCTTGTACTGCTTGTAGGGGTGGTTTGCAAACTTTCGATAACTTCCTCGTCGCTTTCCGATCTACGGAGCGCATGCATTAGTTCCAAGTTTCATCGCCTCGACATCTAGCGCACGTACGCAAACGCTGAAAACGGCTCCGGCTTCAACCCGTGCCGTTTATTCAACTCGTTGGCTTCTTTCCATCTCTTTTCGTTTTCTGCCTTGCGCTCGGCTCGTAGCCATTCCATCCGAAGCTTGCGGGCTTTCTTCTTCATCTTTCCCGTACCGTCCCAGAGCTCTCGCTTTTTCTTCATCTTGGCCAACAAGAACGTCTCGAGATATTCGCGTGTAACGGTCAGCTCGCGTGCGTCTGGCGTCGCTTTCTCGAGGAGGGTCTCTGTACGTTGGAGAAGGCATCGACTTTCGGCGATGCGGGTCTTCATGGATGGGATGGTATTCACGAGGGTGGTGAATTGGCGGAGGGTATCGACGACCATGTGGCGGTTTGGGGCGGCTTTGGGGTAGTCATAGTCGTCGAGCTCTTCTTCGTTTGCTTCCCAATCGAGGTTCGGAGCTTCGGGAGGCGAAGCAACGCTGTGGGTGTCTTCGTCCTCGTTATGGGCTTCGTGAGACGGGTGTTCGGATGGTGGAACGGGGAGTGGTTCTCTGGTGGGGAGAACGGGTTCGGATTGGTGATGACCTGTTAGCGCCTCAGATTCGGAGACCTTAGGGTGAGGCGCGGAGGCGCTTTTGGGGTTCGGATCGGACGGGCCGGCCACTGGTTCATCTAACAGGTGCAACAAGGGGGTGAGCCATGACCTCGAAGATAACAACCGATCGTTTGCTTACCTTCGTGGTACAGAAGTTGTTCCAGAGCTTCCGAGGAGCTGGAAGGTGAGGGAGAAGCTGCCCTGGTGATTGGTTTACCTTTGCCTAGCGGGGACGACCAATTTGTGAGCGCCGACTGCTGACGTAGAATCCAAAGACGGGGTGTATATTCACCTTTGGGATCCATGCGGGACTCGGAAGTTTCTGGCACCGGTGAAATACTCTTGCGAGATTTCTCCACCACGCTTTGTTTCGAGGGTGCTGATGAGGCAGATGGGTTGTCGGTGTATCTAAGGTCCAGTTTGGGTACATGAACTCATGGATGAAGATTCGGGGGGACACGTACTCGGGTACTGGTACACCTCTGGGATGCTTCCGCATGAGTCTGCGGATGATATCTTCAGTCTTTCCGACGGCGCGGACAACTTCTCGCTGTGAGACATGGTGGTGAGTGTTCACAAGAGGGGTTTTAGCTAGAGCTAGAGTTCATACCCTGGCGAGAGACTGAAGTTGAGTGCGAGTGAGCTCGCGAAGTCTTGGGCTGTCCATTGCGAGTGTCATGTCGTGGTGGGGAAATCGACGTTGACGTCGAGGGAAGAGTTGAGTAGGCGCTCTTGAACGTGTTTGCGGTGAACGAATCCAAGCGCTAAGCCAGTCGGCTTTACCTTCGTGGTACACCCAGCCCGGAGTTCGATCAGCGATTGCCATGTTGGGATTGGTGGTCTAGTCCGATGCCATGTCTCACTTTCCATTGTTGTCTCCTTTTGACTTCTTCCACTTTCGTCCATACTTGCTTTGTTGCCGCCGACTATGGTATTGTCGACCGCGTTGGCAGCTTGGTATCTCGGTTCCGACAAGGCGCCTGCCTCACTATTGGATGTCAACGCATGTTACCTCGATAGATGTACCTCCCATGTATATGGTGCTATCCCAAATACAGATAAACGTGAAAATAATGCCGTGCTGAGGTAGATTGAAGTGGTCTCAGACCTTACCGTAGGGTCCAAGCCCAGGCACCCTAGAAGTAGATCCAGAACGGGGTGTCTGCGTCTGTCATCAACTGACGGAAATGCTGAGTTGCTTTGACATCTTCCCAAAACAGGACGTTGGTCGCTTATACACTTGTTGTAGGTCCAGGTGATGGCAGTATTGTCCTCGTGTCGGACCACCTCAATAAGGCTTGCTATAAAACACACACCTGCGTGCTTTGAAATAAATTTCCTTTCTCTCCCGTTCACAAAGGTGGGCGACATCTCAGAACCCATCGAACATCGCGTTTCGATTGCAAGACATCCGCCATGGTGAACCTCCGATCCAGGTCCAAGGCGAAATCCGTCGCTCCTAAAGCCGCCCTGAAAGTGGAACCGACGATGCCAGCACCGTCTATGGCGTCAGAGAATTTGAACATGAGTGAAGAAGCCCTTCGAAAACTCCCTCGTGCCGAGCTTCAGAAACTTGCCAAGGTAGGCGTTGCACGTTCTCGTATCGTGAGGCTCGTGCTAACGGCGCGCCAGGCCCACAAAGTGAAAGCAAACATGAAGAGCGAATTAATTATTCAACAGTTGTCAAGCCTTCAGACACCTAAGAAACCGAGGTAAGCGAAGGGAGCTGAATGTAGTGGGATGGAGCATTGACGCCATACAATATAGACCCGTAGAGGATGATCCTGAGGAAGGACCATCGCGAAAGAGATTTAAGAGAGAA
This sequence comes from Neoboletus magnificus, assembly GCA_003316145.1. NCBI lineage: Eukaryota > Fungi > Basidiomycota > Agaricomycetes > Boletales > Boletaceae > Neoboletus > Neoboletus magnificus. The sequence continues at coordinate 30,318 of QFEI01000499.1, read as the reverse complement.
GTTGCACCGGAAGAGATTCCAATCTCACCCACGCCCGAGAGTCAAATAGCGCTTCTAGACACCCAAGATACACCAGTCCAGGCCAGCGTCCAAGGTAAGCAATGGACGTCCAGGGCTCCACTCCAGCATCTGATGCCATGCCGATTATGTAGATCCTCAACCACCGGAGGCTGGGTCATCGGCTCCGCGATCGGTATCCCCAGCGCGCAAAGGACCCACTGTGCTCTCGTATGACCGGGATCTTTTTAGCGGCACCGAATCCGAGATGACTGAGGAGGAACAACTCGATTTCGCTACACCCGTCTCCTCACGCTCGGGCACGCCTCCACCTGCAAATGTCAAAGACCTGGACCGCTGTGTCACGATCATGCGGGAAATTTCTGCGAAAGATGTCGCCCTTCTGAAAGAAGTCACGGATGTGCGCGAAACCGCTGCAAAGCTTCGCAAGAGAGCAAGGGACGTTCGGGACCTTGTGAAGGCCGAGAACGGTCGGAGAGAGCGGATGGAAGCCTACTTTCGGTATTGGCAAGAGATCGAGCCGACTTGGCACAGGAAATGGTTGTATGGAGAGAAAATGGTGCCTGATTACAAGATACAACTCGAGGAGTTGGATGAGTATGTGTGACCTTTTATTGTGGGCGGCAGGCATGCTGAATCAAATTTGACGCAGACCTGCTGGACCTCCAACTATTCCCAATCGTCAGCATGCCCGGGCTCAAAATTTGGACGGACGTGCACGACCGTAAGTGACACGGCGCGAAGCGAACGAATATGTTCGATGCTAACATGGCTTCCTCAGAGCTACACCCGGCCCCTCGCGGAAACCAACGCTGTCACCGGAGGAGTTGAAGCAAAAGAGAGGCGCGATTGTTTCGAGGCAAGAAGCCGAGCAACGTCAACTCGAAGCTTTGTGGAAAAGAGAACTGTTGGGTAGCAATTCCTCCAGGGACTCAGGCCCAGGGGCGAGTGAGGAACCCGATGCGTGAGTTGGCCGAGGACAGGCGACCGATCTCCCGCCGTCCGAGTCATAATTTAGTTTAGCAATAATAATAATAAATTTGACAAGCACTTAACATATTAGTCATCCCCGCTCCCGCGTCCTGCCAACGTTGATTCGCTTCTTGCCAATCACCGTCGTCGACCTCCACCGTTCACTTTCCACCAAAGATGCCTTTTGGCCTTACAATTGGAACTGAACGCGCCAATGCTCTCCAAGTGCGTATGATTTGGTTATTTTCTGCGCATTTTTCGGCTAACCTGGAACTTTTTTCACAGAATGCGATCCAGGGCGAGCTTATGAAGCGGGGCTTCAGTCCCGATGCTGGTCAGTCCTCCAGAACCACTTCCATGCACTCGAATTCTTATACCTGGGGCTATACAGACCCAGTTATGGCGGAGTACATCACTATCATGATCATAAATAACAAGACTGCCGGTACGTCGATGTCCTGCTCCCGGCCTTGGGCGCTCCGCATTGGTGGCATCTATACTGACGCTGTCTGCCACTACAGCTCAAATAACCTCTGAACTCGAGGATTGTAAGTATTATATCCTTTCTGATCGTTTCGCGCCCGGCTGACCAGCCCTTGTTTGTCGTAGTAATTGGGGCCGACTTTGGTTCGTGTGCTCTTCCTCATGACTCCCTAGTTCGGTATAATTCGTGTCGTTACTGACAGTCCTGCAATTTTCAATAGATGCCAGTTTCACCGATTGGTTATTTGTCGAAGCAGCTAAAGGTGCTCCGGAGTCGGAGATACCACAAGCTTCACCATCCACCTCCCCTTCCCTCACGCCAGCAATCACATCGAAACCCCAAGTCACATCTGAAATTCCCGTTCACTCTCCTTCGTCCTCAACAGCCGATCACCGACGACCACTCAATCCTCGCGCTGGAGCGCCCGGTGGTGCCCCACTCTATCAACAAGCCCTCTCGACGCTCGGTCATGGGCAGAAACGAACGGCATCTGTACGGTCTCCCTCACCCACTGGGCATGGCCCATCAAAAACGCGTCGTATGGACGTCCCAACCGGTCCCCGCGCGATGCAAAGTGTCAGCTCAAGAGGTGAGGTTGGTACGGGTGCAAGTGGAAGGAGCCTATTAGACCGTGTGGGGGGACGAAACAACGCACATTCATCATACGCGCGTGGAGACGAAATACAAGCTCGCATCGATGCTGTTACGAACGGTGGCATTCCTCCCGGCGGGGCTTCTCCCGACCCAGGCATGATGATGGGTTTCCAAAACGGTGTTGGGATGGATATGACCGCGGCCAATGTGAATGCAAACACGATGATGCTGCAGGAGATGATGATGAACCAGATGGCACTCATGGCTCAGATGGCGACCTCGATGGGAATGCTCAATCCCGCTACTGGCCAGATGATGGGTGGTGGCTTTCCCGGGATGCAACAAGGAGACATGGGTATGTATCAAGGAGGGGGTACATTTGGTCAAGCGCAAGCGCCGGCACAGGGTGTGAACGGACGAGGAAGGGGTGGCGGACGGGGCGGAAGGGGCCGTGGCGGAGGACCAGGGCGAGGTGGCCATATTGGAGCATCGCCCGCGCCAACCTCCGAATCACCCACTCCCACGCAGACGCAAGTGCAACCTCAGGCCCCATCCGAGATCACTGCAACTCAACCTATTGAACCTTCAATGCCCATAGTCGCCCCAACGCCTATTCCTGCCTCTGCGCAACAGCCACCCGCAGCTCAGTCGCAATGGATACCCTATGCACTGCCGGAGCGTCCTCAATCTCCAACATTGTGCAAGTTCGGCACTAAGTGCACGAACTCACAGTGTAGGTATTCGCATCCCTCACCAGTCGCCACGGCCGAGAGCGGCATGGTACTGAGCACGGATGCATGTGAGCAAGGCAAAGATTGTAAAGATAAGGATTGTATTAAGTCACATGTTAGTCCAGCCGTCAACGCGCCTGGTAGGCAAAAATCTTTTTCCCGCTCGGTTGGTCTGCTTACTTTGTTATCGTAGGCGCTGAACTTCAAAAGCCACCTTCAACACATCCACATCCCCATACTGCACCAGCTTATTCCAGCACGCCTTCCAACCCTACCCCATGTCGGTTTGGTGCCTCTTGTACCCGGCCTAACTGCACATTTTCACACCCCCCACGTCCGACCAACACCCACTTCAACCAACAGTGTCGGTTCGGCGCTGCATGCACCCGTGCTGCGTGTCCATTCCAACACCCGGAAGGCCGTGTACTGCCGACATCGTTCCACCGTGGCTTGTCTACCAATGGGCCACTAGTAAACGTCCCAACACCCGAAACCGGGAGTATGGGTGGAAGTGTGCATAGGAGCATGACGTTTAATGTCCCTAATAAGGGTTCCGGCACTACAGACAGTGTGAAGGAGAAGCTGGAAAAGCAAATCAAGGAGTTGGAGGCTACGAAGAAGGCAGTTCAAGACGCGGAAGCGGCGGCAGCAGGTGGGAAAAAGGATGAGACTAAGCCCGCCATGCCTATCGCTGCTTGACCGGTGCCCAACGACTCCCCGTCTTTCACAATCGCCACATTTCCGACACCCGATACTCGGGCTAGAAGTAATTCAAGTGTTTTGTGTGGACAAAAAAATCGACATCGTTGTTGTCTTGGTCTCACTTTTCTATTTGTTGTTATCGTTTCTATTTCGTTTTTTGCCTTTCAGCTAATAGTACAAATGGGATCTTCTCCTCTAGCCCCACTCCCTTATCGAGAATGCTTGACGTGTGTATGTAGCTTCTAACACATTCACCGACTGCATCGTTGCATGTCCTTTTTATCCTACGTACCTTCCGTAGCTGTAGCTAGAACGGGGGCCGGGGGTGTTGAAGACGAAAGAACGGAATGTCATATGACTTGGGGCGCCGTCGAAGGGAGGCGGTCGTCCGTTGCTCAGGAACCTCATGAGCCAGACGCTGTAAGCTTGTTCCGTGATGTGAGCAGGTTTGGACTCCATTACAACTGGTCTCAACCCCCGGAGGTGTCAACGAGAGTTGGTACGATGACACCGGGTCACCCACGTATTGATATCGTTCCAAGTCGCATATCAAACCGGTCACCCTGACACTCGTTCGGACACTTCTCGAGTTGGCCTGTTAATTGCAAAACTAATCGTGATAAATTACTGAAGTCATAGCCTCTGAGGCTCCGAACTGATTACGAGCCGGGCAACCCGTTAGACTGGTGACCAATCCGTCTAATAGAGGGGAGCGGGGCGAGAAAGCCGCCGAGTTGCTCCATCGGTTCGCGGCTCCTGCACGGAACGTCTCAAACTGATATTCGGGGTGGTCGTAGGTGCATCGGGTTCATCCGGATCCTGCTCGGTCTCGCATTGGTGGATAGGGTCGACTTAGGCGACGACCCGGAAGTCGAGGTCAATGTCGAAACTTGGCGGATGTGTGGAGTCAACAATATTGCCACTAGTACCCACCCATCGGCTGCATCAAATGCATACACTGCCTCTCGCGCGACAAGGATAAGTAACATGGATTCAGTCGCCAATATATCTGGCGAGATTTCTTCATCCAAAGCCTTTACCAGCGCTTCCCGCACCTGCACTCACAGTGGCTCGGCTACATCCAGGGCGTTTTCCATCACCTGTTGCATCCTCGCTGGCGCGTCGGCTGGATCCCAGGTACATCCCGTCTCTTCTCGCACCCGCAGTGCTTCGGCTACCTCCAAGACTCTGGCAAGCTCTTCCCGTACTCGCGCTGCGTCAGCTTATATCCGCCAGCAAGTAATTGGCACATCGTCGGCATCCTCGAAGAGAGTGTACTCTGACGTTGCAGAAGATAATCAGGAAGTATCGCGATCAAAGAAACGGAGGATCATCGAAACCACGATCGAGCAAAAAGAACGAATGGCATTTTTCCCAGTACGCGTGTACGGTTACACGTGCCTGGGGATCCTGTTTACATCCAGTTCGATTCGTGGTCGTGGGACGACGGTATTCTGTGTGCTCGATCTTGAGGACGAAGAGACGAGGCTGGCCTTGAAAATGTCATGGCAGGATCTGGAGCGGGTCGCGGACCAGGATGCGGCCGAACATGAACCTCACCCAAACGTGATCGCCCCACGCAGGTGCGTTGTCTTGTTTGATGAAGGACAGATTCATTGACATGTTCAGGACACTGAATGCTGAGAGGAAAGGAAAGAAGTGTGCGACCCTCGGGGCGATCAGAGGATTTCTTGATGAACAGATCGATTGCATGCATGTCGAAAATCGGTTGCTCAGGATTTCCGTCTCCGAATTGAAGCGGCCGGTGAGATATTTCTGGGGATTGCACGACTTTGTGCGAGGGCTACGTGGCGCGCTATTAGGTATGTGGTACCTTCGTGCGCATCATGATCGAGCCTACATGTTAATACGACGGGGTGATAGGGCACGAGTTTCTTACGAAGACCGGTATTCTACACCGCGACATTAGTGAGAACAACATCGTGCTGGGGGTTTACCCTTGGGAAGAGCGAGGGTACCTGATCGACTTCGACATGGCCACACTGCAGGAAGCCGAGGAACCTACACCTGTTTCGAATGCGTCGACCGATTCCGACGACGAGTTCTCTTATCTTTCCTCGCGGAGCTCTCCCGAGCCCACCAAACTGGGTGAGAAGAAGCATGTGAAAGGGCTGCGAACGGTGAGTATATTGACAAATATTGTACGGTCTTCCATTGACATCATTGCAAGGGTACCTTTCCCTATATTTCCTTCAATGTCCTTCTGGGCGAGAAACATACACATTTCGATGATGTGGAGTCATTCCTTTATGTTCTTTTCTTGTTCTTTTTCTCCTATGCAGGCCCACTTCTCACAGAGCACCTGGAGAATGCCCACGAAAAAGGATTTATTCAACATACTGGGTCCGGGCGCCTGCCTCACATGCGGAATTGGCCAAAGAAATATGCGGACTGGGCAGACGGTGATCCGCAGGTCATAGGGGGGTTGAAATCTTTCGGGATCTCGAGTCCTAATGGTGCAAAGTATCTTGATAAGAGCGCTGAACTCCAGGATTGTCTGGCGAACAACTGGCCGGAAGCTTTGCGTCGCCCTATTTGCTCTCTATTGCAGGCTACTTTCGCAGCATTCAGGAAGAGCATGAAGGGAGGCGCAACCCTGAGAGGACGCACGGAACTTTCACATGGTCAGTTTATCAGCATATTGGACAAATGGTTGGTAAAGTACTCGGCACTCGAACACGAATATTCGAATTGCCCGAGCTTCCAGGATCCCAGGTAGGTCTATTTCTGTCTCTTGCATGTCAGATCACTTGCTAGCCCGCATTTGCTTTGTTCTTTGTAGGAAAACTGATTGGAATCGTAGCATATATACCTAGTATTCACATAGATATTGAATGAGGCAAAGCTCGCCATTCCCACTTGTCGCCACTTGATCGATCCCTGACTATTACTGTCCTTCACATTGCCACGTTTCTGACATCTGATATGCGGGCTGGAGGTAATTCCAGTGTTTTGGGCTTGGTCTCGTTTGTTTCTTCGCCCCTCAGTTACTAAATAGCACAAATTGGATCGTGAGCACTTTCTTAGCCCTACTCAACTATTGAGAACGTTCAATTGATGTATCTATTGCACTCACCAAATGCATTATTGCATATCCTTTTTCCTACGTACCTTCTGTTGCTATACTGGAATGGAGAGTTGAACATGAAAGGGTGGATTCGAATGCTCTGTTACTTGGGGGACAGCATCGAAACGGGTGGTCGTTTGCTGATACTCATCTTGCCAACTTCCTTACATCAATTTCTTGTTCTTGTTCAAACTTCTGCGCCCAGGCTGGCGGCGCCCCACCAGGCTGCTGCTGCTATCATCATCGACTTGGAAACTGGGACACACTGTCACTGCTTGCTTGCTCAAGTAATCTACACAATAACGCTCGTTCGCTCTGCCAACTTCCTACTCACACAAGGATTTCAATTTTCCGGACAATCAAACGTCCATGCCTCAGCGCATACTAGAGATAACCCCGCCATAGGATTGCCTAATCAAGTAACTTGGTTGTGGATGCGTTGTGGACTGGGTTCCACACTGGACATCTAGGTTAACCTTTATTGTCCGTCCATCAAGCTTCAAGGACGAGGCCAATCGGACCTTACAAGCAGGTCCACAGTGTTCGTTTGGCATAAGAACAAGCCGAGCCTATTCTTCTAACAGTAAGACCCAGCTTTTTCAGTCGCCACTGATACATTCTCATCATTCTCGTCTTGTGTTCTTTCACTTTGCGTAATGGTCACTAAAATGTTGCCGACGACTGCTAATACCCCAAATGCCGTCGCAGGCGCGGAACAATACACGAAAACCGTGCGCGTCTTGGTACGCTTGACCTCTTGTTACATCATTCCGTCCTCAGACCCCTCGGCTTATCGTATTCTTAGCGCAACATGGATTTTCTCAAACTACGCGATCATGGGAACGTCGTTGTTCCCGTCCGTACTGAGACTCATCCCTCCCCTATGAAACAGGCTGCCTCCAACCGACAACCAGGCCAGTCACACACGCGCACCACCGTGGACGATGCGATTAACCATGAACTAGCAAAGGCACGGTACCTCGTGGACGATCTCGCGGACCATGTGTTTGGCCACATCGTATCGACTCAGTTGGCGAGAGATATCCTACGCCAATTCGTCGAGGACGGAATTGTTGAAATCTTGGAAGGGACGCCTCCTCGTCACAATGACAAGGTGGCTCTCGATCCGAACTCCGACAATGTTCATCGTGCTATCCAGCAGGCGTTCGTGGACGCTGATGAGCACGACTGCGTTCGACCAGATACCGAGGATAACGACGAGGAACCAGAATCATCCTCGGATGCCAAGGGGAAGAGGGGAGGGAAGCAGAAAGCGAAGACATACTCATTCAAGTGGAACACCTTCCCCGGGGAGCCCATTAACGAAGATCAGCTTGTTTCATTCCTGAACGAGATTACCGATCACGCTTTCGCTTTCGCGAAGCCCAAGCTCGCCGCAGCGGATCCGGAGTTGCTTCATCGGTTCGCGGCCCCCATGGACAAAAGGCATGCTATGGCACTATCGTATGAACCGGATGGAGAGGACATGCGACCCGATTTTGTTTTGTTGCCCCGCGCCGCGTTCACAGACAATTTCAAGACCGTCGATGCGCGATACATCAACTTTACTGCCTCACGCCTGGTGGGCGAGGCGAAGAACAGGGACCTGGCTGCAGGCCTCGAGCAGGTGCAGCGGTACGCGCGGGGGTTGAAACGCGCACAGCCATGGGTGCACTATGTACTCGCGATGACGATTACCAGGGACAAGGCGGTATTCTTACGTGGAGAGGGTAGTGGCACGGAACGTCTCGAGCTTATACTCGGGGATGGTCGTGGGTGCATCGAGTTCATCCGGATCCTACTCGGTCTCGCATTGGCGGACAGGGTCGACTTGGGCGACAACCCGGAAGTCGAGGTCAAAGTCGAAACCCGAATGTGTGGGATCAACCATACTGCCCACCCATCAGTCGCGTCGAGTGCGCTGACTACCTCCCGCGCGACAAGGATGAGTGATGTGGACTCGGTCGCCAATTCGTCTCATGGTATTTCCTCGTCAAAGGCGTTCCCTAGCTCTTCCTACACCTGCAGTGCATCGGCCGCATTCCAGGGGCTTCCTATCTCTTCCCGTACTCGTGCTGCGTCAGCTTCTATCCGCCAGCAAGTAATTGGCACATCTTCGGCATCCTCGAAGAGAGTGTACTCTGACGTTGCAGAAGATAATCAGGAAGTATCGCGATCAAAGAAACGGAAGATCATCGAAACCACTATCGAGCAAAAAGAACGAATGGTATTTTTCCCAGTACGCGTGTACGGTTACACGTGCCTGGGGATCCTGTTTACATCCAGTTCGATTCGTGGTCGTGGAACGACGGTATTCTGTGTGCTCGATCTTGAGGACGAGGAGACGAGGCTGGCCTTGAAAATGTCATGGCAGGATCTGGAGCGGGTCGCGGACCAGGACGCGGTCATGAGACGATTGGCCGAACACGAACCCCACCCGAATGTGATCGTCCCGCGCAGGTGCGTTGTCTCGTTTGATGAAGGACAGGTTCACTGACATGTTCAGGACACTGAATGCCGAGAGGAAAGGAAAGAAGTGTACGACCCTCGGGGCGATCAGAGGATTTCTTGATGAACAGATCGATTGCATGCATGTCGAAAATCGGTTGCTCAGGATTTCCGTCTCCGAATTGAAGCGGCCGGTGAGATATTTCTGGGGATTGCACGACTTTGTGCGAGGGCTACGTGGCGCGCTATTAGGTATGTGGTACCTTCGTGCACATCATGATCGAGCCTACATGTTAATACGACGGGGTGACAGGGCACGAGTTTCTTACGAAGACTGGTATTCTACACCGTGACATTAGTGAGAACAACATCGTGCTGGGGGTTTATCCTTGGGAAGAGCGAGGGTACCTGATCGACTTCGACATGGCCACACTGCAGGAAGCCGAGGAACCTACACCCGTTTCGAATTCGCCGACCGACTCTGATGACGAGTTGTCCGACGCTTCCCTGCAGAGCTCTCCCGAGTCCAGCAAACCGGGTGAGAAGAAGCACGTGAAAGGGCTGCGAACGGTGAGTATATTGACAAATATTGTACGGTCTTCCACTCACCTCAGTGCAAGGGTACCTTCCCCTATATTTCTTTCAATGTCCTCCTGGGCCAACCACACACACACTTTGATGATGTGGAGTCGTTCCTCTATGTCCTTCTGTTATTTTTTTTCTCCTACGCTGGCCCCCTTTCAAAGATAAAGCTTGAGGATGCCCATGAAAAAGGATTCGTTCAACCTACTGGGTCTGGGCGTCTTTCCCATATGAGGAATTGGCCGAAAAAATATGCAGACTGGGCAGACGGTGATCCGCGGGCTATCGGGGAGTCGAAGGCTTTCGGAATCTGGAACCCTCATGGCGCAGTGGATCTGATTGAGAGCGCCGAAGTCAAGGATTGTCTACAGAACAACTGGCCGGAAGCCTTGCATCGCCCCATTCGTTCTTTACTGCAGTCTACTTTCACAGCATTCAGGAAGAGCATCAGGGGAGGTGGTAGCCTAAGAATACGCACCGAACTCTCGCATGGTCAGTTTGTTAACATACTGGACAAGTGGTTGGTAAAGCACTCGGCACTTGGACACGAATATTCAAATTGCCCGAACTTCAAGGATCCCAGGTTGGTTTATATCTGTCTCTTGCATGTCGCGTCCCTTGCTAACCCGCTTTTGCTTTGTCCTTTATAGGGAAACAGTTTAGAGTTGTTGCATATATACCTAGTATTCGCATAGATATTGAATGAGGCAAAGCTCGCCATTCCCACTTGTCGCCACTTGATCGATCCTTGATCATTACTATCCTTCAGCATCACCACGTTTCTGACATCCGATATGTGGGCTGTAGGTAATTTCAGTGTTCTAATCTTGGTCCCGTTTGTTTCTCTGCCTTTCAGTCAATAGTACAAATTGGATCGTGAACTCTTTCTTAGCCCCACTCAACTATTGAGAACGTTGATGCATATAATGCACTCACCAAATACATCATTGCATGTCCTTTTTCCTACGTACCTTCCGTTGCTGTACTAGGATGGAGAGTTGAACATGGAAGGGTGGATTCGAATGCATCGAAACGGGGGGCTGATACTCCTCTTGCTAACTTCCTTACATCAACTTCTTGTTCTTGTTCAAATTTCAGGGCCCACCAGCGCCCCACCAAGGCTGTTGAGGCTGCTATCGTCATCGACTTGGAAACTAGGACACGCTATTTTTGCCCGCATGTTCAAGGAATCTACACAATAACGCTCGTTCGCATTGCCAACTCACTCGCAGAAAGATTTCTGGACAGTCAAACGTCAACCCATACTAGTAAAGCAGGTGATCGAAATTCGAATAACCCTACTGGAGGATTGCCTAATCAAGTAACTTAGTTGTGGATGCCTTGTGGATTTGGCAGCTCCACACTGGACATCTAGGTTAACCTTTATTGTCCGTCCATCAAGCTTCAAGGACGAGGCCAATCGGACCTTACAAGCAGGTCTACAGTGTTCGTTTGGCATAAGAACAAGCCGAGCCTATTCTTCTAACAGTAAGACCCAGCTTTTTCAGTCACCACTGATAGTACATACTCATCAATCTCATCTTGTGTTCTTTCACTTCGCGCAATGGTCACTAAAACGTTGCCGACAACCACTAATACCGCAAATGCTGCCACAGCCTCGGAAGAATACGCGAAAATCGCGCGCGTCCCGGTACATTTGATTTCTTGTTGCATCATCCTGTCCTCAGACCCCTCGGCTTATCGTATTCTTAGCGTAACATGGGTTTTCTCAAACTACGCGATCATGGAAACGTCGTTGTTCCCGTCCGTACCGAGACTCATCCTTCCCCTATGAAACAGGCTGCCTCCAACCGACAACCAGGCCAGTCACACACGCGCACCACCGTGGACGGTCTCGCGAACCATGTGTTTGGTCACATCGTATCGACTCAGTTGGCGAGAGATATCCTACGCCAATTCGTCGAGGGCGGAATTGTTGAAATCTTGGAAGGGACGCCTCCTCGTCACAGTGACAAGGTGGCTCTCGATCCGAACTCTGACAGTGTCCAGCAGGCGTTTGAGGACGTTGATGAGCGCCACTGCGTTCAACCGGATACCGAAAGTAACGACGGGGGAAGCGGAATCATCCTCTATGGATACCAAGGACAAGGCGAAGCAATTGGATGCGAAGGGGAGTGGGAAGAAGAAAGCGAAGACATATTCATTCAAGTGGAGCACTTTCCCCGGGGAGCCCATTAACGAAGACGAACTTGTTTCATTCCTCGACGAGATCACCGATCACATTCGCTTTCGCGAAGACCAAGCTCGCCGTAGCGGATTCGGAGTTGTTTTATCGGTTCGTGGCTCCCAAGGACAGAAGGCATGCTATGGCACTATCGTACGAACCGGATGGAGAGGACATGCGACCCGATTTTGTTTTGTTGCCCCGCGCCGCATTCGCAGACAGCTCCACGAACGTCGACGCGCGATACATCAACTTTACTGCCTCACGCCTGGTGGGCGAGGCGAAGAACAAGGATCTGGCTGCAGGCCTCGAGCAGGTGCAGCGGTACGCGCGGGGGTTGAAACGCGCACAGCCATGGGTGCACTATGTACTCGCGATGACGATCATTAGGGACAAGGCGGTATTCTTGCGTGGAGAGGGTAGTGGCACGGAACGTCTCGAACTGATACTCGGGAATGGTCGTGGGTGCATCGAGTTCATCCGGATCCTACTCGGTCTCGCGTTGGCGGATAGGGTCGACTTAGGCGACAACCCGGAAGTCGAGGTCAAAGTTGAAAAACGGATGTGTGGGGTCAATAATCCTATTCACGCATCGTCCCAGTCAGGTGTACCCACTCCCTCTCGTGGGGAAAGGACAAGTGAGATGGAGTCCGTGACAAATTCGGCTCGTAGTATTTCTTCGTCAAAGGTTCCCCGGCTCTTCCCGCACCCGCAATGCCGCGGCTGCATCCAAGGCGCTTTTCGTCAATTCTCGCACCCACAGCACATCGGCTTCAGTAAAGGCGGTTCCAATTTCCTCTCATACCTGCAGTGCCTCAGCCACATCCCAGGGATCTCCTGTCTCTTCCCATACCCGTGCTGCGTCAGCTTCTATCCGCCAGCAAGTAATTGGCACATCCTCGAAGAGAGTGTACTCCGACATTGCAGAGGATAATCAGGAAGTGTCACGATCAAAGAAACGGAAGATCATCGAAACCACAGTCAAGCAAGAAGAACGAATGATATTTTTCCGAGTACGCGTGTACGGCCACACGTGCCTGGGGATCCTGTTTACATCCAATTCGATTCGTGGAAAGACGGTATTCTGCGTGCTCGATCTTGAAGACGAGGAAACAAGGCTGGCCTTGAGGATGCCATGGCAAGATCCGGAGCGGGTCGCGGACCAGGATGCGGTCATGAGACAATTGGCCGAACACGAACCCCACCCGAATGTGATCGTCCTGCGCAGGTGCGTTGTATTGTTTGATCGAGGACAGGTTTACCGACATGCTCAGGACACTCAATTCCGAGAGGAAAGGAAAGAAGTGTACGATCCTCGGGGCAATCAGAGGATTTCTTGATGAACGGATCGATTGCTTGCATGTCGAAAATCGGTTGCTCAGGATTCCCGTTTCTGAATTGAAGCGGCCGGGGAGATATTTCTGGGGATTGCACGACTTTGTGCGAGGGCTACGCGGCGCACTCTTAGGTGTGTGGCTACTTTCTCTGGTGCACATTGGGCTTATATGTTAACACATCGGTATGATAAGGCACGAGTTTCTTACGAAGATCGGTATTCTGCACCGCGATGTTAGTGAGAAAAACATCGTGCTAGGCGTTTATCCTTGGGAAGAGCGAGGATATTTGATCGACTTCGATATGGCCATCCTGCAGGACGCTGAGGAACCCACACAAGTTTCATGGACTGAAGCTGCGGACCAATTCCGTCAGCCGGTCGAGCAGAAATCTAGCGAGGCCGCCAAACCAGATGGGAGGAAGTGCGTCAAAAGGTTACAAACGGTGAGTGTGTTTATAACCTTGTATCATCTCCCACTCACATCATTCCAAGGGTACTTTCCCCTATATTTCCTTCAATGTTCTCCTGGGTGAGAGACATACACATTTCGATAACGTGGAGTCATTCCTGTATGTGCTCCTGTTGTTTTTTTCTCCTACGCAGGCCTCCCTCCCAAGGAAGAGCTTGAGGATGCCCACAACAAGGGATTTGTCCAATCTACCGGGTCCGGGTGCCCTTCGGATACCAGTATTTGGCCGAAGAAGTATGCGGGCTGGACCGATGGAGCTCCGCAGGTTATTGGGAGATCGAAGGCTTTCGATATCTGGTATCACTTCAGCGATGCGATTCTAGTCGGGAGCCCCGAACTCAAGGATTGCCTAACGAACAACTGGGGCTTTACATTCGGCCATCAAATGTCTCTTAGTGGATTCGTTCAGGGTATTCAGTCAGAGCACGCAGCACACAGCAACAAAACGAAGACGGACTGAGGTCTCGCATGCTCAGTTCATTAACATACTGCACAACTGGCTGGTAACGTGCTCGGCACTTGAACACGAATATTCAAACTACCCGAACTTCAAGAATCCCAGGTAGGTCTAAATTCGTCTCTTGCATGTCACATCCCTTGCTTACTCACTTTTGCTGCGTTTTTTGTAGGAAGATAGAATAAAGTTGTCACGTAGATACCTGGTATTCACGAGTGCGCTTAGCCCAGTCACCTCCTGCCCGTGTCATAGTCTCTCGCTCTCGTCCATTCACATCATCTCTTTCCATCCCCATACTTTTGTTATACATTCTGCCCTCATATCACATTTGTTCCACGACCCCGATATTTGCACCCACATTACACCTGCCAATGATTGTACATACACAAATGCAGTATATAAACTCGTAAATAGAACCCTTGGGTGTCGTGTCCACTTACCCTTTTTTGATTGTCCAGACATGGCAGCATCTCAGGTTGGTGAACTGATCACAGATCCTTCGGGAATGAACACAGCCATCCCACTATCAGTGATTGCGAATTCTCAAACATGGTTCAAAAATGTACCCAGGAATGAGACATCGAGCGGAAGAGGGTAATTAGCTGCACCCAAACCAGGACGAATACTTGGGCCTGGCATATCCATGAGCTGGTTCACTGTATTCGTCATGACGCAGCTCACGGATTACAACGTTTCGGAATTGCACCCATCTTGTATGGTTCGCTGACCCTTCGCCTAGCAGAGGACAAAACTCATTCGCAGTATTGTTCGCTTGACATTGGATAATTTAAATGTGATCATGGGAAACCCAAGGTAGTAAACATTGACGGACGGGTTAAACGTTCGCAGACACGGGGAAGGATACACCGTGAAACATTCACAGATCTTGCAAAGTGCGTGAAAGTCGCACGCTGAGAATGGTGGTAGTGACTTTTGATCAGACGCGAAGGGGGGGCGTTCCGCAACAGTTCACAAGACTGAGCGTGATTTATTGTCTGGTAGGAATCTTGACCGTCAAAGTTGCGCCTGCGCGACCGGCAACATGCATTGTCACAATGACGGATGCAACCTACATATCGGATCAAGCAATACCCGCTCTGCAAAGTCTTTGACTGATAAGTATGCAGGAAGTCATGGTGAGAACTATTGATTCCTATAAAGGCGAGCTCAAGTGAGTCCGTGGAGTCATGCTTAGCGAATCAGATGGCCAACCTCCCACTCGAAAAGACTCACGGTTCGTCAGTTCCGCGCTCGACGGGGAGGATTTGTGGTGCTGACTGGATTTAGTGGTTGTTTCTTCTCAATTATCGGGCGCAAGTGAAGACGGGAAATGACTGCGGCGGTTGGAAGGCACTGGCATGAGTAGGGGAGGAACAAGAGCATCCGGGCCGGCCCGTGCTAGTAACAACTCCGCATCGAGGAGGCGTACGGTATAAAAAACCCGATCAACTCTGAAAATTTGCTCATCAAAGTCCGCTACCTCTCTGGCGATTGACCTACAAAAAAGTACCAAGGAGGGCTTGGAGCTCGTATATGATCTTCACTCAGAACACACGCGACGAGTCAGTCGATACCCTTCTTTGCTTTGTTCTCGCCGTCGTTGATATCTTGATCTCTTGTCCAAACAGTTATCTCAGTGACCTCGTTTTCTCTCTTCGCCCGTAATCAAAAATAAGACTCACAAGGGCCCTTTACTATGTTCACTACATCTGTCTCCCGAATTCCGACCACAGCGCGCGTGCTACCTTCTCTGAACAACATTGCCCGCGCTCGTCACCCCTCCAGCCGTCTTTTCTCCACGACAAAACTCCGCACTCGTATCGCACCCACCAACCCTTTATATGCGATCGCTGCGCCGGCCGTTGGTTCATATGTACCAAAAGATGGCGAGCATGTCCTCAACTCCCCCTCAGAGCTTGCCCGAAAATTATCTGCCAAGGTCCTCCCACAACTCGACCGTCCAAAAGTCAAAAAGGTCGTCGTTGTGGGCAGTGGTGGCCTTTCCATCGGTCAGGCTGGCGAGTTCGATTACTCCGGTTCACAGGCTATGAAAGCTCTCCGCGAAGAAGGCGTTGACGCCGTATTGATCAATCCGAACATAGCCACGTGGCAGACAAGCCATCAGTTGGCCTCGGAAGTCTACTTCCTACCCATCACTACAGACTATGTTGCATATGTTTTGGAAAAGGAACGACCAGATGGCATTCTACTCACTTTTGGCGGTCAGAGTGCTTTAAACGTCGGGATCGCCCTTGACAAGATGGGTATTCTTGACCGCCTCGGCGTCAGGGTTCTTGGGACACCCATCAGGACGCTCGAGGTTTCCGAAGATCGTGACCTCTTCGTACAAGCTCTCAAAGGTTGGTACTCCCTTCCCCCAGATTGTGAACGGATTCTCACGTGACTGCATACCAGAAATCGACATACCAGTCGCTCAGTCGACTGCTGTCTCCAGCGTCGATGCAGCCCTCGAAGCTGCAGAAAAAATTGGATACCCTGTCATTCTCCGCTCTGCTTTTACTCTCGGTGGCTTGGGTTCTGGCTTCGCCAACAACCCTGTCGAGTTGCGGGATCTCTCTGCCAAGTCCCTTTCACTTTCTCCTCAGGTCCTCATTGAACGTAGTATGAAAGGCTGGAAAGAACTCGAGTACGAAGTCGTTCGTGATGGTGCCGATAATACCATCATCTGTTGCAACATGGAAAACTTTGATCCCCTGGGAACCCACACGGGTGACTCGATCGTCGTCGCTCCCAGTCAAACTCTGAATGACGACGAGTACCACATGTTACGGAGCGCAGCGATCAAGGTGATTCGGCATCTTGGTGTGGTGGGGGAGTGTAATATCCAGTATGCCCTTAATCCCGAGTCGAGAGAATATTGCGTGATCGAAGTCAATGCACGGTATGTGTGCAGGCGGATTAGCAATTGACAAATACTGATGTACGATTCCAGGCTGAGTCGTTCATCCGCTCTAGCGTCCAAGGCAACCGGATACCCCCTCGCCTACACGGCCGCCAAGATTGCCCTCGGACACACCCTTCCCGAGTTGCCCAACGCCGTCACGAAAACGACCACTGCGTGTTTCGAACCCTCTCTCGACTACATTGTGACCAAGATTCCTAAATGGGATCTCGCAAAATTCAGCAACGAAGTCAACCGTGAAGTTGGAAGTGCTATGAAAAGTGTTGGGGAAGTCATGGCCATTGGAAGGACGTTCGAAGAGAGCTTGCAAAAAGCCGTCCGTATGGTGGACCCCAGATGGCGAGGGTTCGAAGTGGTCGGTGGATTGAAAAAATTGGAGGGCGCAGGCGAGCTGGAGCGAGCACTCAGACGTCCCACTGACATGCGACTTTTCGCGATCGCGTATGCGATGTACAACGACAAGTATAACGTGCAAGAGATTCATGACTTGACGAAGATCGATAAGGTCTGTTATGCCTGACACTACTTATTTCTCGTATCGATGATCGTTTCTCCTCCAGTGGTTCCTATACAAGATTGAAAATATCGTCAACACGTCTCGGGCCCTCTCCTCCCTCGGCAATCTCTCGGCTGTTCCCCCCTTCCTCATGTTAACTGCAAAGCGACAAGGGTTCTCAGACTCCCAGATCTCAACGCTGCTGAACACCACCGAAAATGATGTGCGCAACTTCCGTAAATCACAGGATCCCCCTATCACTCCCTTCGTGAAACGGATCGACACGTTGGCAGCCGAGTATCCTGCCCACACCAACTATCTCTACACAACATACAACGCGTCCACACATGACGTCACCTTCGATGATCACGGTACCATGGTACTCGGAAGCGGTGTGTACCGTATTGGTAGCAGCGTCGAGTTTGACTGGTGCGCGGTCACGTGTGCGCGCAAGTTGCGGGAGATGGGGGATACCGTGAGCGAGGACGGGAGGAGCGTTGGGGGGAAGACGATCATGGTCAATTACAACCCCGAGACGGTCAGCACGGACTTTGACGAAGCGGATAGGTTGTACTTTGAGGAGCTGGGTTGGGAGCGCGTGATGGACATCTACGAGCTGGAAGGCGCGAAGGGTGTCATTGTCAGTGTCGGAGGTCGGTTATTTCTTACTTTGTCGGCGCAGTGCAATGAAACGTCTTATTCTAATAGGTCAGCTCCCCCAAAACATCGCGCTGCGGCTCAAGGAGAGTGGTGTCAACGTCCTCGGCACGGACCCCTCACAGATCGACAATGCAGAAGATCGTCACAAATTCTCGAGGGTCCTCGATTCCATCGGTGTCGATCAACCCGAGTGGGCCGAAGTCACTTCGTTGGAGGCTGCGAAGGAATTTGCGAACCGTGTCAGGTTAGTACACAGCAAGCCGTGCCATCTTCAAGGTAAAATGTTGATAACATATACAGCTATCCGGTCCTTGTGCGACCTTCGTACGTTCTTTCGGGAGCTGCGATGAACATTGTACACGAAGAATCCGCGCTCTCTCACACCCTCACTGCCGCGTCGTCGGTTTCACCCCTCCACCCCGTTGTCATCACCAAATTCATCTCCAACGCTCAGGAAATCGACGTCGATGCCGTCGCTTACAGGGGCCAGCTCCTCGTACACGCCATCAGTGAACATGTCGAGAACGCTGGCGTGCATTCTGGGGATGCTACCCTTGTGCTTCCTCCTTACACATTGAGCGAGCGCGACCTCGAGAGGTTGAAGGATATTGCATCGCGGGTTGCACAAGCGTTTGAGATTTCTGGACCTTTCAACATGCAAGTGATCAAGAAGCCCGCGGCCAAGGCTAGTGAGGAGGATGAGCTCAAGGTCATTGAATGCAACCTGCGCGCATCACGTTCTTTCCCCTTCGTTTCCAAGGTGTTGGGACACAACTTCATCGAGACGGCGGCGGCTGCGATCACCGGTGTCAACGTGCCTGAGCCTGTTGATTTGATGAAAGAGAAGCGAGACTACACGAGTATCAAGGTCGCTCAATTTTCTTGGACGCGACTGGGTGGTGCCGATCCATTCCTCGGTGTTGGTCTGTACCCATTCTTTTGTTTCTTCCGTGTCTTCTTGACTAATAATGTTGCACTTAGAAATGGCGAGCACGGGCGAAGTCGCTTCGTTTGGTTCTGACGTTTACGAAGCATACTGGGCATCACTACTTTCTACTACTGGTTTCAAGCCTCCTCGCCCACGTTCGGGTGTCCTCATCGGTGGTTCTCCCAACACCCCCGAGCTTCCTTTCGTCGCTAAAACACTTCACTCGCTCGGTTTCAAGCTTTATGTCTCCGAACCCGTGATCGAGGCTGCCCTGACTGCCATTCCACACGTAACCTGCAAACGTATCTTCTTCCCCACATCCGACAAACGTCGACTCCGAGAAGTCTTTGACGAGTATGAGATCCAATCCGTTATCAACCTCGCTCAAGGACGGGGCAAAGGACGGGAAGACGAGGACTATGTTGCCCGTCGAAACGCGGTGGATTTCGGACTACCGTTGTTGAACAATGCCAAGTGTGCGACGTTGTGGGTGGAGGCGTTGAGGCGGAAGATGGGCGAGAACGGGCAAGGGTTGTTGGGCTATGAGGAGGGGAACGTGCCGAGCGAGGTGAGGAGTTGGAGGGAGTTTCTAGGGAGGAGGGCGTGAGGTATGTGCTATCTCGGATTCGAGCATGGGGTGCAGGGTTGGGTAGTCTTTTGAAGTGGGTTTGCTCGCGACTGGAGTGTTGTATTGTACGATCCTGGACATTATAGGAATGGATGACGTAGCGAGGGAATACGGGATCGTACGCCTCAAGTTACACTGTTAATCGTACCCACTGGGGTGGGGTGGCCCAGCCAGCCGCCCGCGTCGCCGTACCACATCGGAGGATTGAGACTATTCGTATTGGCTTCCGAACTTGCTTACACGGACGGACCGATAACAAATGGCCGCCCCTTTCGACTCCGTCTCCTGAAGTACAATGGCGGTGTTCCGCTCGTTCGTCTTTAATTCCTCCGTTCTAGTTAGTCCAGCTACCCGGGGGGGTACGCAGGAAAAAAGGACATGAAACAGTCTCTCCTCCGTTCCTCGCCCGCGCTCGAGTCTGCATCGACCCCACGACGATCGTCTTTCTCCAGCTGCACCAGTGCTTGCCAGCTGTATAGCGTATCGCCATCGACGCATTCCCGGTCATCTGCCTGACTTTCAGTCTCCTCAGGCAGTATTAAGCGCCATACAATCCACGAACTCATTGTCCAGCATCTCTTCCATCGCCTGGATCGCATAGCTCGTGGGAATCGTCACGGATCTCCAAAATGACGTTCGGCTCCCTACGGGCCCGCGAGTCTGGTGGTGCCCAACGTCCAAGTTCATGATTTTCCCACTCCATATCGCAGGTTCGTATCGAAAGAGAAGAAGAATCGCATGGACAGATATGTCTCTTCATATGCTCCCTCTCTCCCAGCTCTCATTTGTGCGTGCGAACAAGCCTGTTCCCAGAAGGCGTTCCAAGACACGTCTGGAATTGCGAACATGATTTCATTTGCAGCCGTGGGTCAGACCTGAAATTACGTGAACTACCAGAGGTGGAGCGCGAAATCCAAAGGATCAGGAATGAGACTAGCATGCCCCCAGACGTGATATTTGAGACCATCACGGGCGATGCAGCTACTGTCGAAGACACCGTCACTGCAGGCGTTCCGGCACCATCGTTGGGACCACCTTGCCTGCCACGGCTCACAACATGCCACGAAGCCGTTTGAGTCGTGGTTTGCAATGGGAGACGGACCGCTCACGCTGATGCGTATCATCCAGGAATGCTACACGCATTCCGAGTTTGCATTCTCGTCTGCGTGCCATACGGCGGTGGGGTACAAGTCCACTCCAGACGAGGTACTTCACCTCGCGGCTGGGATGCAGTTTACTGGGTTCAATGGGGTGATTGGGACGATGTGGGGGGTAGACGACGCGGTTTGCGCCCGAGGCAGTCACTCGGTTTTACAGGGATATGTTCAGGCAGCCTGTGATTGATTTTAAGCACGCGGCGATGGCGTTGAACGTCGCAGTGGCGGAGTCGGCCGAGGAAGTGCCATTGGAGAAGCGGATCGTGTTTGTGCATATCGGAATCTGAACTCGTCGACATAGGTTTCGTTTTGTCTGACACCAGGGTTTGATGTATGATGATTTTATGCTAAGTCGTGCACGATCTTGTATGATGTCCTGACGTTGGGAACCTTGCTTTATGATGCATTAGGTGTGATTTGTTCAGTTGATGTAGCCCATCAGCCTGGGTGTCAAAATATAAGTACTGCGTACCTTCGTGGTCCCCAGGCTTTTTCCCTGCGCAGGGCTACCTTCCAGCACATAGTTGTGTAGCTTAGCCGACGAGCCTGAAAATGGATTCTTTCAATCTGTTGGGTCTGGACGTCTGTCCCATGTAACTCACTCTATGAAGAATTGAAGTATGAGTGTTATTTCTAGGACGTGTCTGGCAGAACCCTGGTCAAGAAGATAGAGCCATCTTTCCCACGTCAACCCGAGAAGCAAGCCAACCAACTTTCCAGGCATCATGATTGAAGACGGTGGTGAGAAACAGTCGCTTATGATAGTTGATGTAGCCGCAGGAGCGTCCAGATGGATGCTTCAGACTAGGTGGTACCTACTGCCACGCTGAGTATGGGCCAATGGCCATCAAACCAATTACCGTACTGCTCCCGACATTCAACTGCATACCCCCCAAGCGCAGCGGGGCCAAGTTCGAATTATCAGCACCACTCCTCGCGTCGATTCCGCTGAGCAGGGGGCCTCGCTCTCAATGCCCCCACCCGAGTCGTAAATGCCTGTTCCAGTCAACTCCGATGATCCCGTTTGCTAACATCCGTGTACTAGATCTGAGTGTGGACGACCGTCGCCACGTCTCTCATCCGCGATTGTTCCGGATCTGACTGGCAAGATTATCCGACCGGACGGGCAGTACTCCGAAGCAGGCGGTTTCGGCGACGTCTTTCGGTGTCGGTACACGAACGATGACGGGATCAAGGAGGTCTGAGCGAGCATCTTCTCCTCAAAACCGTTCTTTCTCCCTCAATTCGTTCATCCATTTTGACTTAGGTTGCTGTGAAAGCGTTTCGATTCAGTTTCGCAATCGACGAGGACAAAGGAAATGGGGAAAACATGAAGGCCGCCCGAGTACGTTTTCTTTAACTTTTCCCACAAGATCAGGTGAACTTGAGGTTTCATCTTGATTTGTAGATGATACGACGAGAGCTCGGTATCTGGAGGAGGCTCAGCCATCGTAATGTCGTTCCATTCCTAGGGATCGTGTATGGGTTTGGAAGACAAGGAAGTGCATCTTTGGTGTCGATGTGGATGCCGCACGGTACACTGCACAAGTTCCTCAAGGCACACGACAATCAGCTCGCGGTTGCACACCGCCTACAGTTGGTAATTAAAACTCACAACATTCTACAGGATGTTGCTCTCTGACATGCTCCATCTTTCAGCTATTGGATATTGCCAATGGACTCCAATACTGTAGGATTTGGATTTTATTTGCGCCATGGATGCAGACGGTTCGTTCTGACAGTGCACTCGTTTCCTCTGGTCCACGGAGACCTCTCAAGCGTACGTCACGAGGAGACGTAGATTTCGCCTTACCCGCTGAGCTGCAGACAGAACAACGTGCTCCTCGATAACCATTACAATGCTTGCCTGACCGATTTCGGTTGTGCCTCCTTGGTGGGGGAACTTCCGGAAGGATTCACTTACCTCAAGATGTCCACTGTGGGGCCTGGTACCTTACGATGGGCTGCACCTGAACACTTCTCGCTCAACGAAGGGGAAACGAAGCATACCGTCAAGAGCGACATCTACTCATTCGGGAACATGGCTCTTCTAGTATGCACTTGACAATGGCTTCTCCTTGGCC
>QFEI01000498.1:0-11859 GCA_003316145.1 Neoboletus magnificus | reverse complement strand
TGCGCTTACGACCGGTTGATACGATTGTGATGTAGGTTTGGGATGGCATTTCAGATGCACGCATTGTTTTTGATGCTGCAGAACTTCCTTCTACTGCTGGCGGCGCTGAGTCTGGCGAGATGGCAAGACTGACAGAGAACCTGAACTTGCAACGCGCCCTTCTTCGCCGCCTCGAAACGTTGGAGGGCATACATCTGATGCAAACAGTCAAGGTCGAGTCGATACAGCCCGAGGTCGAGGGTAATGGTTGGCCCTTGGTCCACTTGTCTGACGGCACCACGATTCGTGCAAGACTGCTTGTAAGTCTTCACCCGATATATAGTCCATCCACGAATAGACTTTCTTCGAGGTGGGTGCGGACGGATTCAACTCGCCTGTCCGCTCGTACGCCGGAATTTCCTCCTACGGATGGTCGTACGACACGCAGGCTGTAGTTGCTACGCTCAACCATGCGCCGCGGGGTGCATTCGAGAAACCTAACCATACAGCATATCAAAGGTTCCTTCCGACTGGCCCCATTGCCTTCCTGCCTCTCTCTCCAACAGTCTCTTCTTTAGTCTGGTCAACCAGACCACGCCATGCGGCAGCGCTATGCAAATCGGACCCAGCTGTACTGGCCAGTATGATTAACGCTGCATTCCGCCTACCAGACGTGTCAATCCGGTATCTCCATGATCGTATTCTGGAGGCGGACGCTGCAGGCAATACCCTCTCCCACGATGTTATCAATGATGAAATTGCGTTCAGAGAGAGGTCCCACAATATTTCAAAGTACTCTGCTTATGCCTCTGCGACGTCCGCTCTCTCAGGTGGTATTCCCCCGAACGACGCAGATTCCGTCCCGCCTCTCGTTAGCTCAATTCAAGCCGGTACGATCGCTAGTTTTCCCCTTAGATACAGCCATGCAAACGCGTACTTGGGCGAGGGAACGGGTAGCCGTACTGTCCTTGTAGGGGATGCAGCACATACCATCCATCCCCTCGCAGGACAAGGACTTAACCTCGGTTTGGGCGATGTCGAATGTCTCGCTCGCTGTATCGTACAGACACTGAGGCATGGTGGAGACATAGGTCAGTAGTGTTCATACTGCCTTTGTGGTGTCCCGCCAGAGGCTGAAACGAGCCTGTTCAAGGCTCCTACACAGCACTCCTTCCGTACGCAAGCGAGCGGTACTTTGCAAACCACAAGGTCATGTCTGCTGTGGACAAGCTTCATAAGCTCTATTCGTCGACGCTCGAACCGATCGTCTGGGCACGTTCGGTGGGCCTGGAGGTGCTGAATGAGCTGGATTCCATCAAGGCTGCGCTTATGGTGGATGTTGGAGAAGGCCGATCCACGGGGTCTGGACGGGAGTGGAATTTGCTTGCGAGGGGCGTAGAGGGACTTGCTACTGGGTTGAGCGTGGCGAGGATGTTGAAAGAAAAGATCGGGAGTGCGACATTCTTTGGGTCATCCAGTAGAGGTAGTTACACAGGGGTAAACGTAAACTAATATAAACAACACGTACCCGACTGTTATTCCCGTGTCATTGAAGGTACGACCAGCACAACCCCAAGCAACGGAATCCAACATGATGCAGCCAACCCCGGCGCCGTCTTCTCCTCCACGTTCGCCTGAACCAGTGACTGAAGAAACGGTATACCCAGCACCACCTCAGAACAGAGGCAGCGCCCCTTTTTCAGTCCTCGCAGGCCTCTTTGCTAAATTATCCACTGAACGCAAGCCAGAACGTCGAAGGCGTCTTCTTGATGCATGGTTCAATGTATGTCGCTAATCTTGGAAATCTTGCATCAAGTTTGACTCTGGCACAGCATTGGAGGGAGCAAGTCGGTCACGATCTTTATCCTGTGCTCCGCCTAATTCTTCCTCAGGCATGTCTCTCGAATGTGTATGAGTGAGGCATAAATCTCAAAGCATGTTCAGAAAGATCGTGAGCGTGCCATGTATGGTCTGAAGGAGAAGTACCTCGCCAAGACCTATATCAAACTTATCCCACTCGGGATGAAAGACCCAGATGCAATTCGACTCCTCAACTGGAAGAGACCCTTAGGGAAATCTGTCTGTATCTTTTTGAGTCTGATAAATTTCACCTGAGATTCGTTCTAGTCAGGATCCGGTGATTTCTCCAACGTGCTCTACGAAGTCGTGAGCAAGCGCTCCTCGGTGGTTGACGGATCATTGTCTGTTGACGACCTTAACGGCATCCTTTATGAGCTATCCCAGAACATGGGGAAACAGTACGCGTGCGCTCAGTGTCGAAAACAGCGCATTTATGTTCGTCTGTAGCGACATACAATCTAAAGTTCTTCAACGCATGTATAATCGTACCACCGCAGAAGAACAGCGATGGATCGTACGCATCGTGCTCAAAGGTACATCGTTTCCTTCAAAGATGTTTGTTAGTGATAGGGCTGCCTTAGATATGGTCATATCCGTTAAGGAGACGACCGTGTTTTCTGTCTTTCACCCGGACGCCGAAGATCTATTCAATACATGCTCGGACCTGAAGAAGGTGGCCTGGGAGCTGTCTGATCCAACACGCAGACTTAACGCGGAGGTACAATCAACATCAGGGCTGTCTGACCGTAGGGCTCATGCAATAACAGGACAAAGCCATCCGGTTATTTCGTGCATTCGCCCCTATGCTTTGCAAGCGACCGAAGCACAAAATCGAAGAATCTGTCAAGGACATGCAGGGTCGTACATTCGTCATGGAAGAGAAACTCGATGGGGAGCGCATGCAATTACACAAGCGTGGTAATGAGTATTTTTACTGCTCAAGGTGAGAGTATAGGTGGCCCATCCAGTCCGTTGTTTATGTTTTCTGTAGAAAAGGAAAAGATTACACGTATCTTTATGGAAAACACGTCGGGGATGGTAGTCTGACACCGCATATCGACGCAGCCTTCGATGATCGGGTTGAGGAGTACGTATTTGTAACGGCAAATTGTTGGGTACTCATTGAGATCGCAGAATCATACTGGACGGCGAAATGTTGGTGTGGGACCCGGTGTCAGAGCGTAATTTGCCGTTTGGGACCTTGAAAACTGCTGCACTTGGTGCGGGCTTGATACATCTTTCCTTGGAAAGCATCTTACACCTCATGTCTAGACAAGTCCAAAGTTGAACACCATCCCAGACCATGTTGTAGGTGGTTCGATTTCGAACTTGATTGACTCCCATCCATTCCATTTTTCAGTCAAAGTATTCGATTTACTATATCTCAATGGCATGTCTCTGCACAAGAAGTCTCTCAAGTTCCGAAAACGAAATCTACGTGCTTGTATCCAAGCGGTTCCCGGGCGGATGGAGTTCGTGGTCGAGTTTGAAGGTAAAACTGCCAAGGACGTAAGACAAATGATGGACGAGGTCATGGCAGCGAGGGGAGAAGGTCTCATTCTCAAGCACCCGGACTCGGAATATATTCTCAATGGGCGTACAAAGGACTGGATCAAGGTGAAGCCAGAGTATATGGTATATCCCCCTCCTTTTATTTCTTGCATGTCGTTCATACCTCTTCGGGCAGGATGACTTGGGAGAAACCGTTGATGTATTAGTCGTTTGTGAGCATTACGTGTTTCATGGAACTGAAAGGTGCTAAATATGCGTACAGCGGGGAATTACGGAACTAGAAAGCGATCAGGGGGTGTATCTACTCTGGTATGTGCAGTGCTCGACGATCGACATGCAGAAAACGGCGAACCAAGGTTGGGGGTTCTTAGTTGTTGGTCACCATTTACTTCAGGTACCAACCTACCTTCCAGATACAGCTCCTTTGTACGCATTGGCTCGGGCCTGAGCTTCGCGGACTATGCATGGATACGCCAAAGACCTTGGAAAGAATGGGATCCTAAAAATCCTCCAGAGTTCTTGCAGACCGCAAAGCGCGGTCATGAAGATAAGGGCGATATTTACATCGAACCTGCAGAGTATGTTTCTAACCCCGTCCTCTTTGTTGTCTGACGTGCGGATAGTTCCTTCATATTGAGAGTAAAGGCGGCGGAGATAACTCACAGTGGTGAGACTCAACACCTTCTTGTTCATCTTGGAATTAACCTCCTTGCAGATCTGTACCACCTTGGTCTGACGATGCGTTTCGCTCGGGCTCTGTCAATTCGAGACGACCTTGCGATCGAGGATTGCATGACTGCAACATGTTTGTCCTCGCATTTTGTATACGCCCTCCACTGACTTGATCATGTTAGCTATTCTGGAGACTATGCGCACAGAACGCAAGAGGAAGATGGGAAAAGATGCAAGGTATACACTTATCGCATTGCGTAGTACGATAGCTAACACCTCGGTCATAGCTTCGACGATCGAAAGAAAA
Source organism: Neoboletus magnificus (assembly GCA_003316145.1). Taxonomy (NCBI): domain Eukaryota; kingdom Fungi; phylum Basidiomycota; class Agaricomycetes; order Boletales; family Boletaceae; genus Neoboletus; species Neoboletus magnificus. The sequence goes on along the minus strand of QFEI01000498.1, from coordinate 7,529 downwards.
GAAGAAAAACGACGGCAAAGAAGGTTGACCATAGATCCTTTTTCAATACCCACTCATAGACCGTTTTGTAGCCGATGGTCTTGCCGCAATATCAAGGCCCAAATGCTGATTCGGTCGAAGTCGAGTCGGAGTTGTTTGAAGGCATGAAGTTCAGTGAGTAAATACCATACCCGTGGTCAACCATCCAAGCCTGAGGTGTTCAATAGTGGTGTCTGCGGATCCGAAGTCGAAAACTGGTGAAGAGGACCGGAAAGAATTGATGAAATTGTACGAGTCGCATGAGCAGTGTCGATGATTCACTCATTCGTGACAGGATATACGCAAATGGGGGAAGTTGTGTCCAAGTTGTGACGTCTCAACAACCCGTAATGGTCGTTTACGGCGGCAGTATGATGCGTATGTCGAGCGGCTTTCAGATACGGTACTGTGCTAACAGACGCACACCAGCGTATGACATCAAGTTGTTGGTCAATAAAGGTACAGTCGATATCGTTCGGCCTCAATGGCTCCTGGACTGCGTCGCAAGGGATGAACTTGTTCCCCTGAAGAAGAGGTACATTATCAAGGAAGACTCCCTAATTCAGGTGCGGAGGTTCACAAACTTCACAGATACTTCTTCCATCCATCGGACGCACGACGAAGCTCTGCTGAATACAGCGAACTCGATAGCGACGACGACGAAGAAATGGGCAATGGGCCGCAGCAGTCATCTGGAGAGCAAGATGCCAACCCGAAGGTTCTCACAACTCCGGGGGGCATTGAAGCCGAGGTAGAACCCGCAGAGGGCATGGATCCGGCCCTCGCGGATTGGCTGAGTGTGGATATCAAGGAGGCAGTCAGTGACGATAGTGCGACAGAACCGGAGAGCGACGCCGATTCCTTGAATGGTGATGCTGACAAAGATACCGACGAATGGATCGAGCTAGAATCAAGCGGTAGCGGGACCCTTGATTCATTTCAAGTTTTGGTAAGCCTTCTCACGTCCACCTCCAAAGCGAGTAGTTCACATGTCTTCATCGAGCAGTCTCTATCCGAAGAGAAACCTCTCACACAAGTGAGCCTCATTGCCTAATGTCTGGTTTCGTTGTTGACAATGAGTAGCCTGAGGATGCCGTTATGGGCGAAGCTTCGGAGCGTGAATACGACACTACCTTGATATTCAAGCACTTGTATGTGTAATATGGCCCCCGTTTTCGGCTCTCCCTGGTTCACCAAGTGTATCCCTTTTCTAGGTGCTTCTATATCGATTCTCCGGAAAATGCACGCAAGAATGAGATGGTCGTAAACACGAAGTATGAGAAAGATATTTCCGATCAGTGCGTTTCATCGATTTTCTACCAGAATGGACGGGAGCTCATGTGGACACAAGTTTACTTAAAGTTTCCCGGAATATTGAGGAAAACGGAGGGAAGATTGTGGAGCTCGATAATGCCAAGCTAACTCATGTTGTCCTTGACAAACGGGACGTATCTCGCAGGATCGTTCTCATGCAACTCACCTCAAAGTAAGGCAACACTTGATGCGGGTTATTCGAGTTGACGTTGTCATAGGCCTAAGCGACGTCGGCTTGTTATATCGGACTATATACAAGCGTCCTTAGACGAAGAGACTTTACTTGACGAGGAGGGTATGTAGAACTCCACATACTCCCACATGCGAGGTCTCACGACTCCCATACCAGAATTCGCACCTTGATCGATCAGCGATTACATATTTCGATTGTACATATCTCTGCTATTGACGTCAGTTGTTGATGGGGTCTGGGAGTTTAAAATATGACCTCCCCTCCCCCGAAATAACTTGTGGAGGTAGCTATTGTTCCAGACTCGGTTGTTATTCCATCATGTGTCCCAAACTCTCTCGTCACTAAGGTGTGGTTTAGACTGGCACCGGGTCGCACACTGCGAGTAATGGAATACTTGGTATCCGACTTTCGAGCCCCCGTTAAACCCTTGCATTTGAAATCTTGAAAATGCTTGATCATCCTTTCTCAACCCGAAACCTTCTTTTTCGGTGCATTCATACCTTGCGGGGGTTTTTTTTCATGCGTGGTGTACGTTGATTGTGGTTGTCCTTCTTAGATGCGAGTCTCATTATTCCCGACCCTTTAAGTTTCGGTCGTAGAATTCAGGCCAAACTACGAATAGCTCTGCACATTATTGTGTCCCCCGCTTAGTAGGCGCGTGACATCCGCCGTCACCTTGTCTGTCGACGGAGCGCCCAGACTGGAACCTGAGCATGCCAAGCTAACCTGCATTCAGTTCTTGCGTCTTGACAAGCGAGATGTGTCTCGCGGCCGGAGAATTCTCATGCGGCTCACCTCAAGGTAAGGTGACATCTTCTGCAGGCACCGGGTTGACGTTGTCGTATGCACAAACGGCGTTAACCTGTTAGCATCGGACTAAATACAAGGTATTAGCTTTCGGAAGAGACATTACTTGACGAGGAGTATATCGAACCACACGTTCCCACGGTCTACCATCACTGTACCGAGTGACGTCAGCTGTTGATAGGGCTTTCTCTCACTCCTCGAAATAACTTGCGCTGGTCACCTATTCTGTTAAACTCGATCATTATTCCATCACTCATCCCAGGCTCTTTCGTCACCGAGGTATAGTTCAGATTGGTGACCAGGTCGCACGCTGCAAGTGATGGGAATGTTTGGCATCCGAACTTCGAGCCTCTCGCTGAACCCTTGCGTTCAAAACCATGGGAGGGCTTGATCATCCTTTCCTAGCCCAAAGCCTTTTTTTCGTTGTGCCTTCACACTTGGAGATTTGGTCTATCTCATTTGCAGTCTACGTTGAATGTGGTCGTCCTTTTTTAGATGTGAGTTTCGTTATTCCTGACTCTTCAAATTTATCGGCCGTAGACTTCATATGAAACTATCCAAATATCCGGGTGATGTGAATTGGTATAAATATGTCCGTTCACGCGAAGGAAATTGTCGTGTGTTTCCCTTACTCGCTCCCCCCTACCCCAGAATCCTAGAGGAGCCATTACCCTCTTATAAGTTATGGATCAGGAAAGTGGTATTCCTCTCGACACAGCGGCGATCGTGTCCACCGTGCTAGAGGGAATTGTCTATGGTGAGTTGGAGTGAAACATCGTTAGTGCCCAAAGGTGATGCGATATTTACATAGGGATTTCTATCATGATGTTCATTGGGACGATATGGGCCCTGACGTATAGACGAACGAACAATGCTGTCAATAGAGGGCTGATCACGGTCGCGTGTTTGATGCTCCTGCTCAGCACGGCGGTACGCAGGATTTATGCATCACCTATCGTATTTTGAGCAACTAGCGTCGGGCAGCATTTAGTCATTGACATCATCCGGACTTATGAGGGTCTGGTACAGTACCGGAACATCTTTTGGCCTGGTGGGCCCATCGGCTTTTTCTCTGACGTCTCCCAGTGGAGTTTTGTATACAAGAATATGATATACACGCTACAAACGCTGGTCGGCGATGGCGTCTTGGTGAGATTTTGTCGTGATCGCCATTGATGAACTCACCTTCAACGCCTGACTCAGATTTATCGCTGCTATGTCGTCTGGCGATCTTGGTGGATTATCGTTCTTCCCGTCATATTATGGGCTTCTGTTGGAGGTAGGCATATCATATCCCCCATCCACGCGACATGATGCTCATGCAATGGTGGAACGGCGAGCAGTGACTGGGTTCGCGTGTATATACCTTGACTCTCAGGCGACTGTCGCCAAAGAAAATGTCTTCGCGCCAAGCACAGGGCAGTGGATAACCGCATTCCTCGCCGATGCGCTCTTTACCAACGTCTTCAGCACATGTGAGAGACGTCGATGCTTCTCGAAGCGTTCCCACTCATGACTCTACAATACCCGTTTACAGCGCTGCTTGCGTTCCGGATATGGAAGGTAGGAAGGCGCGTGACGAGAGTGTCGTCGCACGCGACCATGTTATGGCCCGTCCTACGGATCATACTCGATGCCGGGGTGCTCTACTCGGTCGCCCTAATGGCAATGCTATTTTGCTTCGTGGCTAAGAATCGGGGACACTATGTGATGATTGATGTGGTACGTCCATAACATGGTTTGGGATAGTCCTCGGGCTCATCGCCGTTCTATGCCCCCTCCTGCCTCAATTATGTGATTCTTGTTCGCGTCCTGCCGCTGTCTCCCTTACCGTGTGGCCGACCAAGTAGTCAGTGCCTATCATGTCCATCACGTTCTACATGGTCATCATCCGCATTACTCTTTCTAAATCTACTTCACAAAGCATCGTGCAACCGTCTTCGGGGAGATCTAGCCGTCTCACGCTCTCCCGCATGTCGCGCCTTAACAGGGAACGCGACTATGAAATGAAACGCATGGAAGTGCACATTACACAGTTGACGGAGACAAACGTGCGCGAGGAGTATGAGGATGGTGCCAAGGAACCGAGGACAGATGAGGAAGTGGATCCTACGGAGAAGGTCTTGGGCGGCCTCGCTGTGTAATGCGTATACTTAGTACGCGCCTGTGAGTGGTGTACCTTGCTTTCGCTACATTAAAAGAGTGCAAAGCTGTGCGTCAGTTGTGACTGTCGTACTGCCTTCGGTCGTCCGACGTGTGCAAGATGCAGTGTAATATCTAGTACAATAATAAAGTATTGTATGCTATTTACAATATTGCTATATGTGTAGGATGCACCATCCTCCCTCAATTCAGACAAGTCGGCAGGAGTTGGGAATGATCCAACCTAAACCTAACCTCCGTCGCCCAGGTCAGCGTTGAATGTTTGGATGTGGACTTACCACAAAACCTGACGATTGGACACAGCTTCCTATTTTCCGGCCGCACCCTGTCACGTCCGCAAAGCGAAGACCAGTCACGCAGCAACAGGTAGTGTCACACTTACATTCTGATCTGATCTGGACTGGCAATCAAGCCTTTGAACACCAATCTAAGAGACACTCGACATCCCTCGATGAGTCACCTATTCCGTCATGTCGTATCATGGACGATCCGACATTCGCCAGTGGCTGAACTTTACTGACCAATGGCATCTCCACTAGTCCCAGAGATCGACAGGATATGGCGGCTGCCCCCGGAATGCTGTGCGACTCGCCTGATGCGGACTTGGACGTTCCGGGTGGCTGTGAAGAAATTCAATCCCTCCGAAGGACGCACCGCCACTGAGCGACCGGCATGAACCGGACAATCGCAGAGAATATCTCCAAGAAACAAGTGCACGATGGCGGCTACAAGTCGTGATTGGCGGGTTATACGGTTTCTCCCCAGCGCTGTCCATTGTTGGCTGTCTGGACCATCTCCGACGAAATAACCTTCGATAAGTATGTATGTCATTGTGATCGGTTCAGAAACAGAGTTCAATCCCCACGTAGTATTAAACGACTTTCATGGCAGTGTATTCTTGGACCATCTATGTTCAAGTGTTCTAAACACTACTCTCAGGCACCCTGTGTCGATAACAGAAGACCTCGCGCGATAAACTAGTGTACCATGACCATAACCAACGAGGCACCCGGAGAGTATCACTCCTGCACATGCATGGTCTTGGAAGGTAAGTTGCGTCACAGTGCAAGGCGCGGCGGATGAACCGAGCAACTTGATCATAAAACTCATTACAGTAATATTGTGATGACTCTTCGGGAACGCTCAGGCCGAATCAATCGGACCGGGCAGCTGCCGAGTAGCGGGCGTCAAGAAAAAAAAGTTGAACGAAGGCATTCGGCTAAATGGAACGTTGCGCCCTGATGCCAAAAATGTTCCCCGAAACGAATGCAAGGTTCGGATTCGAGCTGTGAGCGACCAACCGTTTGAATATCGACAATCCCGGACCCGAGGGTCGACGTAGGGTGCATGGCGATGCTTCGCAATTTATGTTCTAAAGTATAGGATCGTAACAGATATAAGGCCAGCGCACAACCGAATAAACCATCAGTATGGAAACTTCTCTTCCGCTTTCGTTCAGCGCACTCATAGGCCTGCTCATCCATTTCGCCTTCTGTGGCATTTCTATCCTGGTCACCAAGAGGCGCAAGAGCGTCATCAATGAATCCGTCGCTGTGGACAGTTCAGTCCCCAAGCAGGATACTGAATATGGCAGACCCACTAGAATCTTTATTCCGAACGTGCTCGCCAGATGGCCATGGCCTCGTCGGATTAACCCGAATTACGCCGTGGTCAAGAAGGAAGCAGCCGCTTGGATGACGAGCTTCCGGGCTTTCAACCCCAAAGCACAGGATGCCTTTGATCGCTGTGACTTTAGTAGGTCATATCCTTCACACCCTGTTCGAATGCCCATTTTGTTTGATAGACCTGCTCGCTTCCTTAGCTTACCCGATGGCAAGCAAAGGTAAAGTCCCCACGGATGCATTGGTCGTATCATTTTGCTTAATTGATTATTCAGAGCATGTTAGAGCCGGTTGTGATCTCATGCATCTGTTCTTCATGTTCGACGAGTATTCGGATAGGTCCCCACCTTCCGAGGTTCGTAAGCAAAAGGACGCGATACTCGATGCTTTCCGGAATCCCCGCATGCCACGTCTGGAAGGAGAGTGGGTTGGCGGAGAAATAGCACGCCAGTAAGCGCATTGACAGTCCCACCCGAAATTTTTCAAGATGGTGCTTACTCCACAATAGGTTCTGGGAACGGACCATACAGAACGCCAGCGCAGTCTCGCAGAAGAGATTCATACAGTGCATGGACGAATATCTCGAGGGTGTCGTGCAGGAGTCCATCGACAAAAAGGCTCAGCGCATTCTTGATGTCAAAAGCTATATCGATGCGCGACGTCGTACAAGTGGGGTGAAACCCTCGTTTTCCATATATGAGCTAGGGCTCGACATCCCTGACGAAGTGATGTCGCACCCTGCCATTCAGGAGATGATTTTAGCAGCCGTCGACATGGTTGCTTTCTGTAACGTCAGTGATTTTATCAGAAGCTGGTGCACACCATACTGATATAGTCGGTTTGAAGGACATCTTTTCCTACAATCTCGAGCAACTGCGAGGCGATGACCTTCACAACATCATAACATGCGTGATGAAGGAGCACGATACAGACGTGAACGGCGCTATGTTGTGGGTTGAAGACTTTCTTCTTGGTGCTGGAGAAAGGTTCCACACTGCCTTGGCCGCTCTTCCCACTTGGGAAGAGCCCTTGAACTCACAGGTAAAGGAGTATTGCCATGGCCTAGGTCAGTGGGTACGGGCTCTCGATGACTGGAGTTTCGAGAGCGAGAGGTATTTTGGCACCAAGGGTGCCGAGATCAAGGAGAACAGATGGATGCTACTCTTGCCGAAGAAGAGTGCAGCCGTGACGGAAATTGGCCCCGTGCACATTGACAGCTCCCTTTTGTGATCGTGCATTTGTGCGAAGCTCGAGTGCACGAACGACATGGGATGTTTGACCGGGTCAGATTATTATAGTATAGACTATGTAGTATTCACCCTTTAATTGCAGATACTTATTATACGTAGATTATTAAGTACATTAACCTCATTTTCTGCGCGGTATACGCAAACCCAGATTTGATGCACACC